>LULB01059483.1:0-14822 GCA_002091845.1 Anopheles cracens | reverse complement strand
TCGACAACGACGATCAGATCTGGAACGGTATGCAATCTTTCGCAACATGATATTCCATAACTAATTTGATGCGTGTGCTTTTCATTCACAGACTAAACCCACTACATACGGCATGACTACAACGGTAAGTTCGATCTATGTGCGAGATATCATCACCTGGAAAAACGCTCCCGAGGCCGTAATTTGTAATGAGATTATTTCGAGATAAATTCGACGGAAAAAACGGACCCAAACGTAGTGCAATGGTATTGTGGTGTCGTTCGTGACTTCTGTGCTCATCCGCCGCGAGCGGTCTTTGCGGTCTTCTTGCGGTAATGGATTTGGGTCCGGTCGGGGGTTGTTTCGAAACGTTCAAATCTCTAGCTCCCTGGGAAATGGTGCAAACGCTTTAATTTGATCAAGATATGCTAATCACTCCGCGCGGATAGGCACGGGTCCACCCGACGTACCGGCCCGCACTGGGAGCTTATGGAGGCTTTTGCTCCACATTTGCAAGAGGTTTGTCATTGGAAAGTGCGTGCTAGAGAGATAATGGGGCCCTTTGCTCAACTGTACTCGTCGTTTGGGAATTGGAATTTAATGATGCTCCAGACCGTTGTTGCTGCAAGCACATCGAGTTACATCCGCATTCAATTGGGCAAGCTAAAACCATCAGCATCAGACAGAAAACAACCAAACGAAACCTATCATAATCCGATTATGGCTTGAAGGATTCCTCCCTGGGACTGGGTCATTACGTCCAGATGGAGATTTTGGGGCCGACTATTGACACCTCTTTTATACTAAGCGATTCTTCACACCCGTCCACAGTAGTGACCGTGCCGTAAAGTCGTACAGCACAGGCACTACACTAGCCATGGATTTCAAATTGCTGCTTCTAGCCGTTCTTTGCTTATCAACGGTAAGGTCCAGAACTTCCCATCCACAATTGAAAGCGTCTTGACTCCTTTTCAAGCAGCATTCCAGCTACGGAACGTTGCATTCCGAGCACAGCCAGCTGGAAACTGCTACGGAAACCAAGCAATGGAGAATTCTTGCAGCAAAACAGTCGTCGGCCAGCAGTGCGCGCCCAAGTGTAAGTAGTGATCAGTTTGGATGACAGCATATGCATACGTCTGAAATGAATGTTATTTCTTCTTTGCAGACAACCACTGCAAGAAGACAAACGGTAGGTTTCAATCTTTCACCTGTTGCAACTGTGAATATAGTGCATTTCTCCACGAATTACTTTCTGTGTGAAACAGTCGACCATTAAAGGAGGAACATCGCCAAGAATGACGACGACGACTAAGCGTTCTGGACAGGTGCTTATATAGGAAGTGTCGAGAAGTAATCCTAACGTTACAAGTGATCTTTGTTTTCGAATCCAATAGCTAGTTGCCGCAAATCCCCCTGGAAAGGTATCAACAACGACACAGCGTTCAGGAAAGGTACCGAATCTGAAATCACAATCGAAGTTCGTAAACAGTGCATAACACTTTTCAATCCCTTTCCATAGCAGGCCGGTACTTCCACGCGAAAACCGTCGACAACGACGATCAGATCTGGAACGGTATGCAATCTTTCGCAACATGATATTCCATAACTAATTTGATGCGTGTGCTTTACATTCACAGACTAAACCCACTACATACAGCATGACTACAACGGTAAGTTCGATCTATGTAAAGATCTTTACATACAACTGGGACGCTTCTAATGTGTTGTCCTTTTTATAGGCGGTTCGACGAACAATGCCACCGGTAAGTATATACATTCCTAAATAGGTACACATGTTTGTCAGACATGAACCCTTCTCATTCGAGATAAGTATTATCGAGACAACTTGAGACAGCTAAGCAATGATATACTTTTCAGCTGATTGGAATAACGACCACCAAAGGGGCACAGGTTAGTATATCCATTCTGGTGTAATTCCATATCATTACTTTTAACGTTTCCTTCTCATCCATTCAACTCTTAAGCAATCCAAAACTACTACCAAAGTACGAGGCGTACCAGAAGTAAGTTGAAATGTGTACTATACACGACTACGTTTCTAACTCTTCTAAAACTACAATTCCTCATTGCAGAAAATAAAACAAGCTCAAACGGTAAGATAAGCGATGAATTTCGTGTGTTGTAAGTTATTCCTAACCTCGATAGTGGATCTTAGACTCGGCGACCAACTACAACAACAAAGCGACCCGTCCCGACTACGACTGCTCCTGCCTATCCTTATGTAATGCCTATCCGAAAAATTGCGTATGAAATACAACTTACTATACCTTTCCAATTTCCATTTATCCGACAGCTTTCGACATATGGTTCGCTATATTCGATAGGACCCTTTTCGATAGGACCATATTCCGCAGGACCGTATTCGATGTATGGAATACAGTTGTACGGATCGCCATCACGACAGTCCAACGAAACTACGACCACCGCAACTACGACGGATCTGAGCAATATGACGACCACTGTGAATCCTCGAGTGTCTAACGAAACTGAGACGGAGAACACGGCTGCTAATACGACCATCAGTGATGCGGAATACGAGGAAACCGTGGAGGAACATCCCGAAAGCTCTCCTGACTACGAGTACCCACTGGAAGATGTTAGTGAAGTAAAGGGCAGCGCTGGCAATGGGACCGTATCATCGACAACGGAAACGATCGCCAGCAACAACACCTCCTCGTCAACCCAAAATCCAAACTTGATCCGAAAACGGCGTAAAAAAGTGACCACGATCACCACTACCAATCCAGGAGTGATGCGAGTTCGGCTACGAAGGAAGAAAACGACCATCGCACCCATCCCAAATACCAAGATTGCTGCAAGTCAATTGCCCTAAGCGCTGAGGCAAGCTATCTCAACACCACTGAATGCCTTGAATATCATGTTTGAATCAATTATATAATATTCACTAATACATATAAATTGAGCAACAATTCGATACGATAAATACAGCACATGAGAAATTCTAAACAGCTATTTCTAACCATCGAATTACATTGGCAAATGCCGTACGACGAAAACAAAATTGTCCATATCAAAAAGCCATTTCAGTAATGATGTTGGCTACAATACATTAACCTGCATTCATTATATTCAAAATGTTTTCTCATATGAGCTTATTTAATAATAATAGTGATGTTAGATGAACCATCACACCTTCCTGCATTCATTATATTCAAAATGTTTTCTCATATGAGCTTATTTAATAATAATAGTGATGTTAGATGAACCATCACACCTCATGTATACAAATCCACTCATCGCAGCTGATTGCAGAGTGTGATTTGATGTCGTACTGTACGGGCACTGAATAGAGCCGACAGAGGATGGATTTCAAGTGGCTTTTCATAGTAGTCCTCTCGCTATCTCAGGTGGGTACGTTAATTTTACTTGACAAAGTAACTTACAACATCTCCCGCGTAAACAGCATTTCAGCTACGGAACGTTGCATTCCGAGCACAGCCAGCTGGAAACTGCAACGGAAACCAAGCAATGGAGAATTCTTGAAGCAAAGCAGACAACAACAAGCAGTGCCCGTCCAAGTGTAAGTAGTGATCAGCTCGTATAGCTTCATGAGAACACTTTTGAAATGAAAAACTTTGTACGTTTTTACAGACAACTACTGCAAAACGACAAACGGTAGGTTTCAATCTTTCCACGCCGTGGGTTAACTACGACAACGAAGCGTGCAGTTAGGACGACTATTCCTATTATGCCTCGCATGGTAAGACGGCAGAACATGTTTAAATGTTGAATAAGCACTAAGAAGGTTCTTTTCCGAAAACAGCGCGTCCCGCCAAACGAGGGAAGAGTCCCGTTCTTCGGGATAGCAATGAACGATGTACTACGCACCTACGAGCCAACACCGATATCCACGTCCACGACGGAACAAACCAACGTGACGACTACTGTCCAACCTCTAGGTTCTAACGAAGCTGCAACGATGAAATCGGCAACCAATTTCACCATCAGTGCGGGGGACTATCCTGGTTATGAGGAAACTCTGGAGGAACTTCCGTACAGTACTCCTGACTACGAGTACACGGTTGAGGAAGGATGTATCGCAACTACACAATCGACCAACAACAACACCATCACCTCGACCCATAATCCAAACATGATCCGGAAGCGCCGTAAGAAGGTGACCACCGGCACCAGTACCACCTCCAACCCAGGAGTGATGCGAATTCGGCTGCGAAGGAAGAAAACGACCATCGCACCTGTCCAAAATATGACGACCACCGTGAAAGTGCTGGGCTAACTGATGGCCTAACTCAGCAATCACCTGCAAACCGATTGAAAACACAAAGTAATAAATGTAACCACATGAAAGCACAAGAAAGGTAGCTGGCGATGTGTCTCGCATGATCTAACCCGGAGACATTCCGTTAAGCAAGTGATCGTAAAATATTTCAAGTTTTGCTCGGCATTGCAAAACAATGTTCCGGGTTGGATCGATTCGACATTCTCGTGTACGCAATACAAAGTTATGCTTATGTCACGCGAAACGCGGCCAACTACGATCGCCAGATCATTCCCGCCGAGTCAACTGCACCGTCCATGGCTGCTTCCTCAAAAGGACGAATCGAACGGAGGCAAGAATTGAATCACGATTAGCGTTGATTAGTACCGACCTGCCAAAAGCACCCAGCCCGGCCAACCCAGAGAACGTCACCGCGAGACCTCAATTCGTCCCGATTAGGATCGAACGCGCGGGTTCGATAAACATCGGTTACGTAAAGCCGGTGCCTCGGGCCGTTGGCCCACTATCAACGCAAGAAGCACGCCCAGAGGCCATCGTCGGGACAGACAGGGCCGGGTTGTCACCCTCAACAGCCAATCTTAGCGCATTCGATGCGCGGACCCTCGGCTGGACGGTTACGCAACAGTTGTCGCACATCCACAAAACCTGCCGATCGGTGGTTAAACGATGGACATTTCGCTAGACAAACTTGCCAACCGGCCACCGGGGGTACTATCGATGGCTTCGAGCCGCCGATGATGTAACCGTGCCTGACCGACTTGGGCTCGGGCATCTTCCCCGACGGTAAGGTGGCGCGTACTAACAGCGTTGTCACCCTAAATCGGTCACATTCCTGGCCGTGTCTGCACCTAGTTTTGCAGCAGACGAAAAATAAAACACAGTGCCATACCAGACCCAGCGAAAGTCGCCGCTAAGGATCGGTTGGGAAACTACTAATGGAGTGTTTTTTTGTTGTTGTGGGGCGAGGTGCAGCCTCACACTCACTCGCTGCGCCACCGTCGGTAATTAGACACAAACTTGGTCCAAAACGGTAATTGCTGAACGTAAGAGGCGGCAACAGATGCAGACCATCACAGGCACGCATCACTCTAACGCCAATCCGAACTCACCCCGGTCGAGCACAGGTGGTAAAGGGGGTGAGAGGCAGAGAGAAAACTCGTCCGAGACGGGTGGCCGTTTACACGAAAAACTCCGAGTGTCCATAACAACTTGCCTCAGTGCCGTATAATGCGCGTCGCACGTAGAGGCTTTTGATCGGCCGGCAATTGTTCGTGGCGCAGGGAGCGCCCGTCAGGTGTGCTTAGCGGGCACAAGCGCTGCCTTCTAATTTGTCGTTGCTGAATCAAATTGCTTCTCGGCGGGTGTTTTGTTCTGCTTCACACAGAAGCCACAGCGGAATGTGAAGCAAATGAAGAAAAAAAAAGTGTGACCTTTATTACCGAAACGAGCGAGCGCGAATTGTTCTCGCCGTGCCCTGACGTGTTCTTAAATTTCCTGAAAGCCGCAAGCAACGCGGCGTGTCCGATGTATGGAGCGGCAATTTCCGCCATCAGGCTGGGGGCGAGAACTTTGATCTACAATGCGAAGAATTCGTTCCCAGCCGTGTCCCATTCTTGTCGTTTGAATGTTCCGTATTCTATTGCTTCGCTATTGGCGCTTGGTGTGGTGGTTTCAGGGACACATCGCGTGCCGTAAGGTGTAAGAGGGCTCAATTCTGCAAAGGTACAGATGTATGTGAAGCAACAACAACAGCACGAAAGTACACCGTCATCTCAACTCCCTCAGCCCCGAGAAACCACACGTAGTAGGATGCCTTCTGGACATCCTTGCGCAGTCGCAGCGCCATCCTGGTAGAGCTGGTGTCTCGATAGTCTCGTGCGCTTCTATGATCGTCAACTCTAGTCTGCACTGCCGAAACGAAACAGGCCGCTGTGTTTCGTTTTTCACATTATCCGGACAATCTGTTTTGGAGTGAAAAGAGCACACACAAGAGAGGGAAAATGTATCAACCCAATTAGTAAACTGTGACGCAATTAACCTATGAAGATGGAAGGGCGGTGTGTTGGAAAAAAGATAATTACTCCGGTTTGTTTTTGTCGATCAGATTAGTAAGGAGGGCATTACTTCACGGCCAAGTGGAGCATGTTGGCATCTTTTTCATGCACTTGTTCCGGTCTTATTTTGGCGTTCATATATTAGATTTAGATCGATGATCCTGAGTGACTAATATGACTCCAAAGCACCAAGATCACAGTGAAATCTGAATGTTCTTACAGCAAGTATATCTTAGCTCTGTTGCATAAGCAATTTCAACCTGCTATGGATAGTGCACTTCGGAATTGAAGCTCAGAAGATCTTGACTGAAAGATCGCAGAGCGCACATGCCGGTTGATACAAATCGAACCCGCGCGTTTAATTACTCCTCTGCGCAAATGCAAACCCAGCGCGACAGACGACTTACCGTGTCTCCAGCTCGGTGAATCGTTTCTGGTTTTCCGGTCTGTTGATCAGCACCTGCAGCTGGTCGTGCAGGGCCTGGGCGGTGAGCTCCGAGTCGCAGCGGTAGGCGTGCACGTGCAGCGGACACTTGGTGGCCGGATTGTACAGCAGCAGCGTGCAGGCGACGATGTCGTCCGTCTGCACCGAGCAGGTGATCGCCCCGTGCGGGATGAAGTGTTTGGCCGAGCCCTGTTTGCCAAAGACGAAACGAAACGAAATGGTTAGATGTGGCGGTGATCTACCCGATCGTTCCACCTACCTGCACGATCTTCAGCCCTTTGTGCGAAACCTGCAGCGTGACCTTCAGCGGTTCCTGCTCCTTCGACTTCTCCACCATGCGCGGTATCATCGGCAGCAGGGCCCGGGACCCACGCAGGGCTTTCGCTTCCTGCGCCCCGAGAAACCACACGTAGTAGGATGCCTTCTGGACATCCTTGCGCAGTCGCAGCGCCATCCTGGTAGAGCTGGTGTCTCGATCATCCTCTCCGGTAGGTATGCTGTGCCTGATGCTGCCGGGCAGTAATCTGGCCACATAAATCTCATGCTCCAATCCATCGGTGCATTTTTGTGGCCCGCCGTGGTGCATAGTTTTCCTTTATTGTTACATTTTTTGCTCTCCCTGTCTCACTCTCTCTCTCCCTATCTCACTCTCTCTCTCTCTTTCTGTCTTTATCTCCCACTGCATCGCCATTAGGTGGAAGCATTAGAGGAGGTGGTGTAGGGCAATGAATCAAATTGCTTCTCGGCGGGTGTTTTGTTCTGCTTCACACAGAAGCCACAGCGGAATGTGAAGCAAATGAAGAAAAAAAAAGTGTGACCTTTATTACCGAAACGAGCGAGCGCGAATTGTTCTCGCCGTGCCCTGACGTGTTCTTAAATTTCCTAGAGTCCCGTTCTTCGGGATAGCAATGAACGATGTACTACGCACCTACGAGCCAACACCGATATCCACGTCCACGACGGAACAAACCAACGTGACGACTACTGTCCAACCTCTAGGTTCTAACGAAGCTGCAACGATGAAATCGGCAACCAATTCCACCATCAGTGCGGGGGACTATCCTGGTTATGACGAAACTCTGGAGGAACTTCCGTACAGTACTCCTGACTACGAGTACACGGTTGAGGAAGGATGTATCGCAACGACACAATCGACCAACAACAACACCATCACCTCGACCCATAATCCAAACATGATCCGGAAGCGCCGTAAGAAGGTGACCACCGTGCCTTTAAAATCGTAAGTTGTGAACATTCAACGCACGCGCTCTCAACCATATGTGATGAATTTTTCGTTTGAGTTCTAGACAACAACTACAAAAAAGCCGACGGTAAGTGCAATCACAACCATGTACAAACATTGTTTTACTGCTCCTAATACTTGCTATGTTCAAACAGCCAACCAATAAAGGAGGTATAACGCCAAAACTGACGACAACAACCAAGCGGTCTCTAAAGGTACTAATGACGATATATCGCAAAGATTATCTGGCACAAGTGTGTTCCAGACTCGATACGTTATGCAGTTCCAAATTGTCCATCTATTGACATGTAATGATACATACTTTTCAGAATCAAGTGACTACCACAAAACGAAATCAGGTAAGTGTTTCCTTTGCGAGCTGACAAAAGAGGTAGTTACAACGTTTTACATTCAATCGCAACCATTAGATCTCCAAAACAACAACCAAAGCGCGGGCAACACCAGTGGTGAGTTGAAAATGTGTCCTTTCCATCGCCGAAGATTGCCACTTAATGTTGTTCCTTTTTTTCCTTTCAGAAAATACAACAAGCGCAAACGGTAAGTTGATCATAATGTGCCTAAGAAATCTGCTTTTCACAAACACCCATCTGGATCTTAGACACGCCGTGGGTTAACTACGACAACGAAGCGTGCAGTTAGGACGACTATTCCTATTATGCCTCGCATGGTAAGACGGCAGAACATGTTTAAATGTTGAATAAGCACTAAGAAGGTTCTTTTCCGAAAACAGCGCGTCCCGCCAAACGAGGGAAGAGTCCCGTTCTTCGGGATAGCAATGAACGATGTACTACGCACCTACGAGCCAACACCGATATCCACGTCCACGACGGAACTATCGCACCAGTGCAAAATTTGGAAATTGCCGCAAGTGAACTTGCCTAAATGATATCAAACCTATTTGCGAGACCTATTAGCACACGATGAAATAAAAATAACCGTAGAAGCAGCAAAAAATCGGTCCGATTCTGTTCCATATTCTTGTGCATTGTTAGTTCACAATTGACTCTGAACAAAGCGATGTATTAGTTTATTTTTTTCCAAAATAGCGCAGTAAATTCACAATTATTATGCGATTATGGCACGATTTATAAATTCCTCGTTTTACGTACGAATTGTGCTTTACATTCACAGACTAAACCCACTACATACAGCATGACTACAACGGTAAGTTCGATCTATGTAAAGATCTTTACAAACAGCTGGGACTCTTCTAATGTGTTGTCCTTTTTATAGGCGGTTCGACGAACAATGCCACCGGTAAGTATATACATCCCTAAATAGGTACACAGGTTTGTCAGACATGAACCCTTCTCATTCGAGATAAGTATTATCGAGACAACTTGAGACAGCTAAGCAATGATATACTTTTCAGCTGATTGGAATAACGACCACCAAAGGGGCACAGGTTAGTATATCCATATCGGTGTAGTTCCACATAAATGCTTTTAACGTTTCCTTCTCATCCATTCAACTCTTAAGCAAGTCAAAACTACTACCAAAGTACGAGGCGTACCAGAAGTGAGTTGAAATGTGTACTATACACGACTACGTTTCTAACTCTTCTAAAACTACAATTCCTCATTGCAGAAAATAAAACAAGCTCAAACGGTAAGTTAGGCTATGGGTTTCGTATGTTTTGTTCTTTTCTTATCCTTCATACTGGATCCTAGACTCGACGTGGACTAACTACGACAACAAAGCGTCCAACATCTAAAACGACTATTCCTAGTACAGTAAGCAGCTAACAATTGCATATGAAATACGTCTCACTATACCTATACCATTTTCTATTTTGCACGAACAGCCTTCAGCATATGGTTCGCCATATTCGATGGGACCGTACTCGTTGTATGGCATAGATTTTCTCAATGCACCACCACGACAGTCTTACACGACTACGACTATCCCAACGACGACGGATCTAAACAATGTTACAACCACTGTGAATCCTCGAGTGTCGAACGAAACTGAGACGGAGAACACGGCTGCTAATGCGACCATCGCGAGCATCATTGAAGCGGAATACGAGGAAACCGTGGAGGAACATTCCGAAAGCACTCCTGACTACGAGTACCCACTGGAAGATGTTAGTGAAGTAAACGGCAGCGCTGACAATGGGACCGTATCATCGACAACGGAAACGATCGCCAGCAACAACACCTCCTTGTCAACCCAAAATCCAAATTTGATCCGAAAGCGCCGCAAAAAAGTGACCACCGTCTCGACTACCACCTCTCATCCAGAAGTGATGCGAGTTCGGCTACGAAGGAAGAAAACGACCATCGCACCAGTGCAAAATTTGGAAATTGCCGCAAGTGAACTTGCCTAAATGATATCAAACCTATTTGCGAGACCTATTAGCGCACGATGAAATAAAATTAACCGTAGAAGCAGCAAAAAAACGGTCCGATTCTGTTCCATATTCTTGTGCATTGTTAGTTCACAATTGACTCTGAACAAAGCGATGTATTAGTTTATTTTTTCCAAAATAGCGCAGTAAATTCACAATTATTATGCGATTATGGCACGATTTATAAATTCCTCGTTTTACGTACGAATCACTTTTCAATCCCTTTCCATAGCTGACCGGTACTTCCACGCGAAAACCGTCGACAACGACGATCAGATCTGGAACGGTATACAATCTTTCGCAACATGATATTCCATAACTAATTTGATGCGTGTGCTTTTTATTCACAGACTAAACCCACTACATTCAGCATGACTACAACGGTAAGTTCGATCTATGTGAAGATCTTTACATACAGCTGGGACGCTTCTAATTTGTTGTCCTTATTATAGGCGGTTCGACGAACAATGCCACCGGTAAGTATATGCATCCCTAAATAGGTACACAGGTTTGTCAGACATGAACCCTTCTCATTCGAGATAAGTATTATCGAGACAACTTGAGACAGCTAAGCAATGATATACTTTTCAGCTGATTGGAATAACGACCACCAAAGGGGCGCAGGTTAGTATATCCATATCGGTGTAATTCCACATCATTGCTTTTAACGTTTCCTTCTCATCCATTCAACTCTTAAGCAATCCAAAACTACTACCAAAGTACGAGGCGTACCAGAAGTGAGTTGAAATGTGTACTATTCACGACTACGTTTCTAACTCTTCTAAAACTACAATCCCTCATTGCAGAAAATAAAACAAGCTCAAACGGTAAGTTAAGCAATGGGTTTCGTATGTTTTGTTCTTTTCTTATCCTTCATACTGGATCCTAGACTCGACGTGGACCAACTACGACAACAAAGCGTCCAACATCTAAAACGACTATTCCTAGTACAGTAAGCAGCTAACAATTGCATATGAAATACGTCTCACTATACCTATACCATTTTCTATTTTGCACGAACAGCCTTCAGCATATGGTTCGCCATATTCGATGGGACCGTACTCGTTGTATGGCATAGATTTTCTCAATGCACCACCACGACAGTCTTACACGACTACGACTATCCCAACGACGACGGATCTAAACAATGTTACGACCACTGTGAATCCTCGAGTGTCGAACGAAACTGAGACGGAGAACACGGCTGCTAATGCGACCATCGCGAGCATCATTGAAGCGGAATACGAGGAAACCGTGGAGGAACATTCCGAAAGCACTCCTGACTACGAGTACCCACTGGAAGATGTTAGTGAAGTAAACGGCAGCGCTGACAATGGGACCGTATCATCGACAACGGAAACGATCGCCAGCAACAACACCTCCTTGTCAACCCAAAATCCAAATTTGATCCGAAAGCGCCGCAAAAAAGTGACCACCGTCTCGACTACCACCTCTCATCCAGAAGTGATGCGAGTTCGGCTACGAAGGAAGAAAACGACCATCGCACCAGTGCAAAATTTGGAAATTGCCGCAAGTGAACTTGCCTAAATGATATCAAACCTATTTGCGAGACCTATTAGCACACGATGAAATAAAAATAACCGTAGAAGCAGCAAAAAATCGGTCCGATTCTGTTCCATATTCTTGTGCATTGTTAGTTCACAATTGACTCTGAACAAAGCGATGTATTAGTTTATTTTTTTCCAAAATAGCGCAGTAAATTCACAATTATTATGCGATTATGGCACGATTTATAAATTCCTCGTTTTACGTACGAATTTCTTTAAAATTGGCTCGTTAGGCATTATTGACCATCACATTACATTTATACTAAGCTATTTATATCATTCGTTTCATTCGTTCGCACTGTATGGCATAAGGTTATACTCAGCTGATGCTGATCACTACAGGTAAAGAGAATGAATCTGAAATGGTTACTTGTAGCTGTCTTTTGCATATCTAATTCCACGCACGGAACGTTGCATTCTGACGACTTCCAATCGGCAACCACATCCGACACCAAACAATGGAGAGTTTTGGATACTAAAAAGCCAACGTCGTCTAGTGCCTTTAAAATCGTAAGTTGTGAACATTCAACGCACGCGCTCTCAACCATATGTGATGAATTTTTCGTTTGAGTTCTAGACAACAACTACAAAAAAGCCGACGGTAAGTGCAATCACAACCATGTACAAACATTGTTTTACTGCTCCTAATACTTGCTATGTTCAAACAGCCAACCAATAAAGGAGGTATAACGCCAAAACTGACGACAACAACCAAGCGGTCTCTAAAGGTACTAATGACGATATATCGCAAAGATTATCTGGCACAAGTGTGTTCCAGACTCGATACGTTATGCAGTTCCAAATTGTCCATCTATTGACATGTAATGATACATACTTTTCAGAATCAAGTGACTACCACAAAACGAAATCAGGTAAGTGTTTCCTTTGCGAGCTGACAAAAGAGGTAGTTACAACGTTTTACATTCAATCGCAACCATTAGATCTCCAAAACAACAACCAAAGCGCGGGCAACACCAGTGGTGAGTTGAAAATGTGTCCTTTCCATCGCCGAAGATTGCCACTTAATGTTGTTCCTTTTTTTCCTTTCAGAAAATACAACAAGCGCAAACGGTAAGTTGATCATAATGTGCCTAAGAAATCTGCTTTCCACAAACACCCATCTGGATCTTAGACACGCCGTGGGTTAACTACGACAACGAAGCGTGCAGTTAGGACGACTATTCCTATTATGCCTCGCATGGTAAGACGGCAGAACATGTTTAAATGTTGAATAAGCACAAAGAAGGTTCTTTTCCGAAAACAGCGCGTCCCGCCAAACGAGGGAAGAGTCCCGTTCTTCGGGATAGCAATGAACGATGTACTACGCACCTACGAGCCAACACCGATATCCACGTCCACGACGGAACTAACCAACGCGACGACTACTGTCCAACCTCTAGGTTCTAACGAAGCTGCAACGATGAAATCGGCAACCAATTTCACCATCAGTGCGGGGGACTATCCTGGTTATGAGGAAACTCTGGAGGAACTTCCGTACAGTACTCCTGACTACGAGTACACGGTTGAGGAAGGATGTATCGCAACTACACAATCGACCAACAACAACACCATCACCTCGACCCATAATCCAAACATGATCCGGAAGCGCCGTAAGAAGGTGACCACCGGCACCAGT
The DNA here is from genome assembly GCA_002091845.1 of Anopheles cracens. Lineage (NCBI taxonomy): Eukaryota > Metazoa > Arthropoda > Insecta > Diptera > Culicidae > Anopheles > Anopheles cracens. The sequence continues at coordinate 1,244 of LULB01059483.1, read as the reverse complement.
ACCACCTCCAACCCAGGAGTGATGCGAATTCGGCTGCGAAGGAAGAAAACGACCATCGCACCTGTCCAAAATATGACGACCACCGTGAAAGTGCTGGGCTAACTGATGGCCTAACTCAGCAATCACCTGCAAACCGATTGAAAACACAAAAATCTGGATCAACTGCTTCGCGCCATCTTTTAGGCGCGTACTATTCGTCCCCTAACGGGAAACGCCACACATTCGTTACGCACGTCAGCCCAATAATACTGTTACTTTACGACCAGAGAGTGTGCTTTTTTCCTCTTCTATTCACCTCAATAACACAACAGATCAATCGCATTACCAGCGTGACGCATCCCCACAGCGTGATGGAATTGGTGGCTAAAGAAAGGAACCTCAACAACAGCAACAAAAAAAACTCTTCTCCCACTGGATGAGATCACACACGCAGCTCGCGTTCAAGTTCCAAACCCGCGCGTTTAATTACTCCTCTGCGCAAATGCAAACCCAGCGCGACAGACGACTTACCGTGTCTCCAGCTCGGTGAATCGTTTCTGGTTTTCCGGTCTGTTGATCAGCACCTGCAGCTGGTCGTGCAGGGCCTGGGCGGTGAGTTGTGTGTCGGTCTGTCTTTAGTTTTGGGTTTCATTCTCACTGGGAACGGCTCGCCGTGGGCTCTTGGTTTGGCGCGTACGGACGAGCGCGAGCGCGCGCGCGCGTAACCGACGTGACGATATTTTTCACCAGAGGCACCCATTTTTTGCTACTTTTTGCACTCTCCCAATTATTTGGAGTCTACTGTTTTTTTTTTTGCAGCGCAAACACCCCGCTGGTGTTAGTGGCGATGCTAATACGCGTAGAGTACGAGCCTGCCACTAGTTGGGGTGGCTTATGCAACGCCAAAACGCGGCGCGAAGAAGGCGAAGGGGTTTTTGTTAATTATACATTTTTCGGGAACAACGATTTCGAACACAACTGCTACGCCTATCAATCAGCGGGGCGTTGTAATTTTCCCCAGTCGTAATCATGAAATATAAGTGATCCAGCGACTAGAACCCGCGCGTTAGGCGAGGTGCTTCGAGGCATTGTTTTATGCGCTCACGGTCCAGCACATTTATGATGGATTCCGAGTGCGAAATAGTGGAAAATTGATCCGTCAATGCCGAGAGGTGAGAAGCGTTCAGTTTAATTCTCGTACCGTTACCGAACGCAGTGTGAATTGAGGCCACAAACGATCGTAGAAGGGCAATATTTAAAACACT
>KZ071408.1:114402-166107 GCA_002091845.1 Anopheles cracens | reverse complement strand
CCGACAGTCGATCAGCTTCAGTCCCCCCGCCGGAGCCGCGTGCAATATGCCGTGTGGGCATGCTTCGTCCAGAGTAGGCCCAGTGAGTGAGTGAGTGAGTGCGTGAGCCCGCGAGCGTGTGAGGCAGTGCAGTAAGACCGAGCTGCTGCAGGAAGAAAAGGGTTGACGCATCCGTTGGGTTGGTGACAATTTTGGATTGGTTTAATTAAATTACGCTGTTTTGTAGTGGGCGACCGACGCTTCTGGGGAAAGGATAATAAAACCGTAATATTTAAATTATGGTTCAACCGTCTCTTAACCTGGACCTCTTAGCCATTACCATTGAACTGAATTCGATGCTAAACAAAAAAAGTGCGGAACGATCTTTACACGTTTTGTAATGTGTCAATAAGGCACGGAACTCATGATAATTAGTGATCAGCAGACATACTCAATTAACGAATAAGTATTCTATAATGCGACATGTCGTGCAGATTGCATACTTTCGGAATGATTAGGCAATTTCGCTGACTGTAGTATGCAAAAGTATGGGAAGTAACTAAAATATTCCAAACGAAATAAAAGTTTGGAAAATATTTACAATTTCACCGTCGTCCTTTTTCTCCTCATATATCTCTCTTGGAAAATCTTCACATTTCGCTACTTCTGCTGGAAGAAATGAATCACGAAATTTCCCTGCTGTGGCGAAGAAGGATAATTTAATTTTCGAACAAAACTTCACCACGCGCTCGATGGCTTCTCGCGGGCATGAGTGTGTGTGTGTCTCCCTTTGTATCACGCGAAAAGGAGTGGCGAACGCAGGGGCGGCTTGCTTCCGGCGGGAAAATACTGGAAGATGATCTCTCGCGCAGAAATACCTCCGCCATACCTGCCACAGAAGGGAGGCCACACGGAGTGACTTTGCACCGGTGCGCCCAGCATCCGCGTATCCGCCCGAAGGTATGCTTTTATGTGTTCTCCGTGCTGTGTCGCGAAGGATAAGAAAGCTTTCCGTTCGTGGCATTTTTCTCTTTTTTTCTGGTGCAGCGCACTCACTCGGAAAAGTGTTTTCGCCCGCTTGACAAAAGCGGTGCTGCTGGTGTTGGTGCTCTCCGTAACTTATTAAACAAACAATAGACCGAGATGCGTTCGCACAGTGTCCGCTACGGTGTGCGTATGCCGTATTTCCTCTTTCATTTCCCTGCGGCAGATGTTTTCCTGCTCCACGACTGTTGCGGACGTGCGTGGTTCACTCTCTGCTAAATTGGCCGTCCCAAACGCAAGCATAAACAGCATCCGCCTTTTCCAAAAACCCTCCATTTCTCCTGCGGACTGCTTTTCTGGACAGCCTTTTAAAACTGTGACTGTTTCACACACAGCCCCTTTCGGCGATTTTCCCAAAACCAGAGGAGCTTTTCGGTTCGGTTTGGGACAGTCTTCAATTAAGCTTAGCCTTTCCGGGTTCCGGGCCTTGCCTGCAAAAACTTTTCCGGACAAATGATGATTACACTCGCTGGAGACAGTGCCTCGAGGGGGGAATCTGTGCTGAGCAAAACACGACGTTGTTTGGAGTTGGAGGCACCGAAAGCACGTTTCCAAATATAGATTGCTGCAGGAAGAAAAGGGTTGACGCATCCGTTGGGTTGGTGACAATTTTGGATTGGTTTAATTAAATTACGCTGTTTTGTAGTGGGCGACCGACGCTTCTGGGGAAAGGATAATAAAACCGTAATATTTAAATTATGGTTCAACCGTCTCTTAACCTGGACCTCTTAGCCATTACCATTGAACTGAATTCGATGCTAAACAAAAAAGTGCGGAACGATCTTTACACGTTTTGTAATGTGTCAATAAGGCACGGAACTCATGATAATTAGTGATCAGCAGACATACTCAATTAACGAATAAGTATTCTATAATGCGACATGTCGTGCAGATTGCAAACTTTCGGAATGATTAGACAATTTTGCAGATTGAAGTATACAAAAGTATGGGAAGTAACTAAAATATTCCAAACGAAATAAAAGTTTGGAAAATATTTACAATTTCACCGTCGTCCTTTTTCTCCTCATATATCTCTCTTGGAAAATCTTCACATTTCGCTACTTCTGCTGGAAGAAATGAAATTTCTATGAAATCAAAAAAAACCATCCGTGTACAGAAGCGTTCGCCCAATAGAAAAATACAGATGTAATCCTTTCCACACTCTCCGCCCGATTCAACAAATAATCGAACCACCGGGAAAAAGGCCGAGCCCCAGCGTTCGATCGCGTTTGATTGATTTTCCTCGGAAGGATTCTAATACGTTACGAGTCGGTGAACGTGAAGCCGCTTGCACGGGAAATCTGGTTAACGGCTTGACATTTGAAACTGAAACAGAATCCTGTTTACGCTTCCCAACTGGACGGTGCAAAATAAGCAAAAGAAGAAACAAACCCATCTGTCCGAGCGTGCAAACGAATTTCGATTAGAAATCGAAAGCGGGCTTAAGAAAATGACGTAATTATTATGCGAAACGTGGGGTCCGATATAAAGACCGAGATTCGTATTCATACTCTATTGGAATGATTTCCTGCACTGCACTGTATAAGCTTCCATTCCGTGGCGTTTTTTTCTTCATTTTTTGCTTACTTAAGCGGCTTGATGCGCGACATCGGCAACAACATCGCGCCGTCCGCGAACGGATCGTTGACAGTGGGGTGTGCCGGCGTTTACCAGCTCGAATCTCAGCTCTCCGGTCGCACCCGCACCGTTCGGGCAGCACGACAATCGCTTGTCAAAACTTGCCGCCATGTTTATTTACTTATGTTTCATTATTATGATTTGCTCTTCGATTTTCCGGCTCCCCGAGCGCTGTTTGTTTTCGTGTCGAATTTTCCTGCGAGCCTGCGACGATTTCACTCCAATCCCTTTCGGTCTGTTTTTTTTGTTTCAATCAATTTTTTTGTTCGAATGACGCAATCGACAAGCGCGACTCGAGCACTCAAACATGCCGTGTAAACAAGCAGCCCCTTTGGTTGCCTTGGGATTGGGTCTTAGAAGACAGTTACACTAACACTTTAGCGAAGTGTTGCCTACATTCAGGCGCAACTTACCTGACGTTTTCGTGGCGACTCATGTAGATCTTCTTGAACTGCTCCGAGCTGGTGGAGCCGAGTCCTGCGAGCCTGCGACGATTTCACTCCAATCCCTTTCGGTCTGTTTTTTTTGTTTCAATCAATTTTTTTGTTCGAATGACGCAATCGACAAGCGCGACTCGAGCACTCAAACATGCCGTGTAAACAAGCAGCCCCTTTGGTTGCCTTGGGATTGGGTCTTAGAAGACAGTTACACTAACACTTTAGCGAAGTGTTGCCTACATTCAGGCGCAACTTACCTGACGTTTTCGTGGCGACTCATGTAGATCTTCTTGAACTGCTCCGAGTTGGTGGAGCCGAGATCCTGACGCATCTTAACCGCAACATGCTCGGGCAGCACGGATAGCAGCAGCCGTTCCTGGTGGTGCAAAAGCGAGGGTAAGAAAATTAGATTTCATTCTATTACAACTTCAAACCAACTGCACTTTGTTGCTCCGTTCGTTCGTTCAGTCGATGTTAATTTGCATTTTTCTGCACTTTCTTCTGCATCCAATTTAAGCTTCTGTTCACTTCTGATTATTCCTTTCCATTTGGCTGCCATCTTCCTCCCTGAAATCAATTCAATTAGATCGAAACCCTAGTCCTATCGCCGACCCGGCAAAGGACTGTCTGAAGTAAACTACTTTCAAAGTACCTCCCAAAGTCCGGCACATCCATACACACACACATCCACAAATCTACACTGTGGCAGGAGGAAGAAACTTTGTTTTACGATCGTCTCCGGTGGACGTAAACATCTCCGACGCGTGGACAGCCTGAACGCCGGTCCGTCCATCATTCCGGCCGGGCCCACTGTCGCCAGGAACGATTTCAATTCGTAAACTGCAGTAAACAGCAGTTGACTATTTACGGATCGTATCCGTGCCGACTTCCCACTGCGAAGGTCAATGTCACAAGCGCGAATGGAACCGGGGAGTGGGGTGTATTTTTACGAGTTTCGCACAAAGTGTCCGGTTAATGTGACCCCCGTGCGACCTTGTGGTGAAGGAAATAGTTTATGCACGAGCGGGACCCGTTGTTTTCCTCCGGAAATAGATGGCGCTCTGACGCCGGCGGGGTGGATATTTTTACGAGTGCGTGACGAAAGTGGGATGAAATCGGTTTCCATCCGACACCGTCCTCGCGTCTTGGCAGACGGCGCTAAGGCGCTCCAACCGGCTGAAATTAATTAAAACGCTCCAAGGCAGCTACTATCGCTAATTGACATGATGACAAATTTGCAGATTGACGCTACCGGTAGTGACCTGCCGGATGTTCCAGGACGCACGGGACGGGTTAGATTATTTAATTTCAATTTTAAATCTCATCAGGTTGAATAATGTTTTCAGGGCTTAAGGTGAAAACGCTTCTGCAACGGATACATGAGAGTATCCATTGTGCTAAATTGAACGAAAACACAAATTCAAATCATATGCGTGATTGGAATGGAATCGGAATAAATTCCCTCTGAGATAGAATAATAGATTTTCCTTCTCTCATGCTAACTTCGGACGGGTGCCGCTGGGATTTGGATCAATTTGGTTTTATGGAGCTATTGGATAGACGATATACCAGCACTCCACTCCATTACCCATTGCGAGGCTTTAAAGACGATGCCAGCGGAAGCAAGGAGCAAGTAAAAACGCTCCACCCAAACAAATCATTTGGCCCATCTTCGTGCGTAGATACCTACCGCCAACTCTCGTGTTGGCTTCGTTGGAAGCTTCGGTTGATTTATTACCGCATGCATGTTGCCAAAATATGGCATCTGTTTTGCCTCGCAAAGCTCAACGTCAACGGAGCGCTTCCGGGAGTACGGGACGGGCGAAAGAATACAATCGTGTATGGCGGGACGCACCCGGACGAAACCCGGTTGGTCGTAAATCAAAACCCATCTCCGGAGAACGCGTTCCGTTTGCGGTTGTGGTATGATTGATTTATTTTAAAACCGCCTGCCGACGACGATACTGACCTGCTCGGCCGACTGCTCCTCGATCAGCATCTTCACCTCCAGGCCCTGTTTCGCCTCGAGAAAGGCTCGCCGTTGCTTCGCCTCGGCCAGGAAGTAGCACAGCAGCCCGATCAGGGTGGCAGCCACGAGGAGCAGGATGTTTGCCACTTGCTGCGGAAGAAACGAGAGAACAAGCGTTACAGACCGTACCCTCGGCGGGAGTTATGGATCCTCCAAGCTCGCATCTCGAGCGAGGCTACTGGAACATAAAACTGCAATTGGCCCGGAACGGGGGCCACCCGGGGGCAAGATGCTTTTATTTTTAAAGATGCTCTTCAGACGCTCGCCAAAGAGCGGCGGGCACTCGGGAAAGAAACACAGCGCTGAAATCTGAACTTACCTGCTCCCAAAAATAGTTTTCCTTCTTGGCGAGCCCGATAATTGCATTGACGTAGGTTGCGAACGAACCGAGCCCGAGCAGGATGCCGGTGTACTTCAGCAGCACCGGCAGGGTCACGTATACTAAAAAATTAAGCAACACCGCCCAGCCGAGCGAATCTCTGCGCGAAGCCGCGCCGGAACGTGGGAAGAAACGAAACGGAACACCATAAAATATTACTGACTTATATTTTACCGACTTCGGAAAGAGAGCACGCGAAAGAAGAGTGCACTTTTCACACCAGGCGGGTCTCGCGGGTGGCGCTCGGTTTTGGGTATCATTCCGCCAGGTAATAATTGGGTTTGGGATTTAGGTGCCCACCAGTTTTCGAGCGGGCCTGTTTGCTGCTGTTCTCGGTCCAATTGGTTGGGTTGTTTAAATTTGTATGAAGTCAAGGGCGCGGAAGGGGACCCGACACCGGGGGTTGCATTAAGTTTGATTATTTTTGCTTAGCACGGGAATAGGGATGAGTGTGAATGATTTAGGAATACTCCAAGCAGAAAAGGTGAGAGATTTGAGCGGTAAGGTTTTGTTGAAGGATGGAGCTGGTGCGAACAGTATGTTGATGCCCATTAGACACGGTTTACTTTTATTGGTTTCCGGAGTCAGCTTTCCAAGTGAGATTCTTGGTGTAGCGGTGAGCAGTGGAACGGCGAATCAAAGGGATCTGAGTTCAAATCTCGATTTCATCCCGCGACACCAGGTACATCTTTTTCAACGCAGAAAAGCCCATCAAATCGTCTGTCCTAAACACAACATTTATGCTTCACATTCGTCATGTTCCAGTAATCATAGCCTCCCTAGATGGACTAACTACGCTTGCCCTATGTACCTCTAACAAAATTATCATAAACGGAGAGCTTTTATGCTGCCAACCTCCCTCGTAACCTACGCAACCATCCAATTTGCAACATAGCTCTTGTAAATGGAGAAAAGTAATAGTAAACTACACTCACAAACACACGCACACATCCACACGATCGAAACGCCGCTCCGCCTATGTGTGTGTGTGTGTGAGCGCGCACAAGCGAGCGCTATTTGCCGGATAATTAAGTTTAAATTAGGGAGTCTCCATTTTGGGCAGTGGCATGAATATTCATTTACATTATTTTGACGAACCAAACTTTGGTGTGGCGCGACGTTGGCGGCGGTGGCGGTGGCTAGCGATAGTGCCACTCAATATTTGCACGGAACTGTACCGGGAGCGAGGCTAGGTGTGTACATGTGGTCGGTTTGTATGATGAAATGGACAAACACAGCCATACGAGCCGATCTCCCGAACCGGTGAAACAACACGAAAAAGGCCCCATTCCACAGACCGATGGTGGATAAAGTTACAAGCGCACTGTCAATAAAATTAATGGACTCGCTTTTCATTCGCGCGCGCGCGCGCACGGAAGCGGACAGCTGCAGCCATCGGTCGGTGCGGAGCGGACATTTTTCATCCTTTTAAACATCGCTCTTATCGGGCTCATCCTTGGAAGCGGTGGCCCGATAGTTGATACGAGCTTATGTCAATCGAAAATTGATATTTGCTTTTCACCTCTGTGTCACGTGCGGTAGCAGGACGTTGACGTGGCACCGGCTGTCAGTGCGTTCGGATGCACTCTCCCTGGTGGCTGGCATCGTACAGGAGGTAGGCTTTCTACGTTTCGGGATGCATCCAAACCGCCGTCTTTTGCGTGCGGTGGCCTATGTATGCATGATGAGTTTTGCCAGTGAAATAGATTTGACAAGCGCCCGAGGAGGAATGGGTAGTAATTTTCGCTTCCAAATCGATTACCCGATGAATCGCACCGGGAAGTTTGGCCATGAAACGATGCTGGAGTGAAGGAGAAGTAAATTGATAACATTGTACCTAACGTTCTGTCGGTCTCTATCAAATGAAGTTCTGCACAGGATGACATAATTTCGATTTATAGTTAACGTTAATGAACTTTCCAGAACGAACCTTTACCGGGAGTTTGTTCCACATAGATTGACAGGAAATTGGGGACGAAATCAAGCTAACTATGAGGCGTTGGGGGAGAAACTCGTGTACATAATTTTCCATTGGCCTTCAATTTCCGTTCGGTTTTGTGCGGATTGGCTGGGAAAAAGGGGAGCAGCGTACAGAAATAAGCTACTTTCAAATGAAGATAGTTTCTCGAAGCATCCACTTAGTCCTCACACGTGTTTTGGATGAGCCGTTGAAGCCATAGTTGGGATTGCGGGGAGAAAGCATCATGCAGGCGGTACGAGTTCTTGTTGTTTTCTTAAGCCACTTATCCATCCACAAAAGTTGACCCGATTTTGTGGCTCGCTTAAGAGCTCGTGTGTGCTCTCGTTAGCTCGACTCGGAGCATCGCCATCGGAATCACGGAACACAATCTTATTTGTGCAACACAATGACGATTCGTAGGAATCTGCTCCTCTGCTACTCCTCTACACGTCTTGTCCTTCCCTGCTGACATCCTTGCAGCAGACACCATGTACGCCAGCTTCATTACGGTGCACGCTGCAGCCAGAGCCTGCCTGACTGACTCCACGGCCACTAACGACACAGTTTAGCCCGTGCCGTACCCATTCCCGTGCATCGATTTGATTGGTTCGGTCGACTGCATTTCCTGGCTTCGGAGAATGGGGATGGGACCAGGATGGGAGGGGGATCAAACAACGCCTTCGCAAACAAACACACTGGGAAGGGCAGAAGGGCAGAACGCGAACAAACAACCCACGCCTCGTCCTCGGCTCGCTTTTCCCGCGGAACGGAAAACGGGCAACCATAGAAACACTTACCTCGGTGTGACCGAACCTTTAAGAAAGAGCTGCAGGAAGAGCTGCTTAATGGCGAGCAGCCACGCCAAATGTGGGGCAATCTCCCATATGACGCCGCGGAACCGGCCCCGCCCACAGAAGCGCAACACGATCGCCAGGACGACGTTGATGGTGAGGAACACGCTGGTGACGGCTGGAACGAGGGTGGCGTTTGGGAGATAAGAAAAAAAACACGATGGCGATTAGATTACGTGTTACATGTGCAGCAGTTGCAAGTTTGCTGATGGTTGCTTTTGCCGCGCTGTTCTGCGTTTTGCTTGAGATTTTCAGACAAAGTTTTTCGTTTCGCTTGCCGCGCGCCGCCAAGGAGTAAATGGAGTGCAATAGAAATGCAATTTACTTTCGTATTGATCGGTTCGAGAAAAGAAACTTTGCTGTAGAACGCTGTGTCATACAAGCAGTTTAATGAAAGCATCTGAAAGGTAAGTGGAGGAAGTGGATTGCCTAAAAGTATGCAATTTGCAGCGATTGCTTTATGCTTGCTTTCAATACGCTCTCTGAGCACTGTCGCTTGCTCAAAATGATAACATAGTTCAACAAACAATATTATTATACAGAAAACCTCAAAGCACTCTGCCTCAAGCACTTGAGATTTTTTGTATTCTAAAGCATCATCTCATAGCACCTAAATCAACGGTGTCTCTAGCGGCTGAAGTTTACATTACTGAAATGTAATGCACCGTCAGAGCCTGACACGCCCCGTCTCCATTCGCAGCCAAAAAGCATTCGTTAGCTCCCGTTTCTTAAGGCATTAGCATTTTTCACTCCCACCCCTCAGGTGAACGAAACTTTACGCAGTTTGCTGCGCTGGAAATGAAATTTGCTCCTGCCAGACGGTTCCCGGCAGTTTGTTCGATTTCCTTTCGCCACTGACACTAAACTGAAGCGGCTGCCGGAAGTGCAGGGACATTAGGCGTAACTTAGTTTTCTTGCTCTTCCTGCGCGTAGCCCCCCATTCTCGCACTGTGAAGTGTAGCGAATAGCGAAATTATATGCTAAACTACTTTTCCCCACGGTTGGCTGACTTCTTATCAGTTTGTTTGTCGTCCGGAGTCGTCCGGAGGAAAAGTTTTTCTATCCGCCTTCGTGGTGTGTTTTTGGTCCTTTGAACAGTGGCGATGGTGCGGGTGGGGGAAGGGCAGGAGGAGGGATTTATTGCCTAACAAGATGGCAATCAAGACAAGAGCATTCCAACGTCCACTTCGTCCCAATGACGCGGCAACGGTCGCCAACAGTTGGAGTTGTTTTCGAAGATAAATAAATGAACGGTTTTCGGTCCACTCGACGCGGTCCGGGTGGACATGTGTCGGTGGGTATTAAGTTAACTGAAACCTGCTTGTATGTGTATGTGTGCGAGGGATGTTTTCGGAAACTTTGGTTAATTTATTTTGTGTCGCGATGGAAATCAATTTTTTAGTACCAGAATCCAGAGACGATTGAGAAGGAATTCAAAATGTATCAGTGACTGCTGGAGTCACTAGAACCTCAGGGTGAAGACCTGCTTCTTTCCAAGTTTTTCCTGCTACCATACTTTGTTATCCATCTTTATCTTCATTCATTCATCGTTTACAAGCAATTTAATTCATCTCAAGATGAATATTATCTCTTACATCGATTAAGCAAGCATAAACATATTGATAGCTTCGAGAAGGGAAATCATAAAATGACCAGTAATGCCTCAATTACAATAATCAATTATGATCGACGCGCTGGAAAATGGTTGCCATAAATCAAGCCCATTTCCGCAATCCTCCCGTTTGTCAGTAAAACCTGAACTGACCCTACGCATTCGCCTGTCGGCGAGATGAATATTTTAGTAAGCGAAATGCTTTACTCGCACACACGCGTCCGAATATGTGGTCCTTCATCTCCAGCCTCCACATTCTCCTCCTCGTTGCACACACACACACACACGTAAGCTCCGATTCGATCTCGGACAAAGGCCAGAAGCCTTTTCTGCATGCCTTTAATCTCCCCCCGTGGCACACGGCGCACGGAATCGTAATCGGAACGAATGGATGTACACATATTGACATATTGGCTTTCCCCGAGGATTGGTCCGAACGCGCCAGTGTCCTTGCCGAATGCCAACCCTCCCCGGAACAGGGAATCCTTTCCGGGGTTCCTGGCGTGCCTTGCGCTGCGTTTGGGAACGGGGGTTTTCCGAAACTTCAGATCGATACATTGGTGGTTGGCGCTGGTGGCGTTGGAAACGTGATTGGACGGGCAGTGCCGGGGCTCAGCCTCGATCGGAACCGGGCAGCAAAATATAACCATAAAGAGCGCAAAAGAGAGCTGCCACAACGTAAAAAATGCCAACCATTTCCAACTGTACTGGTGCTTGGATAGATTAAATAAACATTTGATTATTTATCGAAGCGAAACCGATGCTTCGGTGGTGAAAAAAAAGGAACAGCATCGAGTGAAAGGGTAGTCGGTTGAATGGTGCTGTGCATGAAGTACTATTTTTGGGATGGTCTCTGGTGACACGACCTCGATCATTTCGAATATTGCTGTTTTACATTTCGGTCGATTTTGATTCTATAGTAAGCAAGGAACCCACAGTATTTCGATAAAGAGATTTGAAAAGATTGGGATTAGATTGAACAGGAAAATGTCCGCAACCTACACGTTTGAGAATTAGAAAGAGATATTGATACTTCATGCTAATAAGAATTAAGACTGGACATAAATATCGTTAATAATGCTTTAGTACTGCGTGTTTGATGAAACCCATTATGATTAAAAGCATTCAATATGCACTACATCCTCACTTATTGAGTTTCTTTATAAACGAATTAGTTGCTACTTTCAAGGCGACCGTTTACAAACGATCATTCGTAATTTCCAATGAATCTTTTAATTAAATAAGGAGGAAATAATCGTGGCTCATGAAAGGCAATTTTTAGCTTCTTATGGATAGAACAATTATTTTTAGAACATGATAAATTCCCAGTAATACCGCATTCTATAAGATACTGAGAACAAGTGCGGGAATTTGGCTAAAATAATCGGCTTGCGATGATTAAGAAGCCCGTCAAGTATTTCCACATCCTCCCCCCGAAGCTCATTCAATAACGAGCTTCCTAATACACTATCATCAGCATCCCTCATGACCGCGCCCCATAAAGCAAACGAACGCTCCAGCCCGCTTCCGGGAACTATAAAAACTGAATGAATTCTGCCCCACGCCGTGCCGCGCGTGCCACCAAATTTATTTCTATTTTACGGCACTTAATGACATTGTAAACCGATTATGATATCACCCCCTTTGGCGGTAGACTCCTGCCGCCCGGCGAAGAAACGCACCGCCCGGAAAGTGATGAATATGTCCGGCCGTTCGATTCGTTCTGTGTTCGCTCCTCGAGCTGAGCTTAATGCGTTTTTCATGGAATACATGACCGCCAGCGGCGGGTCCAATGGGAAACAATAATTTCCCGTTAATCGTGCTCGCCCGCCGGGCACGTCCTTCAACCTGGACAATGGACGAAAGCTCCCTTTCAGTTACGGCTTCGTTGGCGAGCGCCGGTTGATGAAAATGTCTCAAGTTATTCACGCACGTCAGCTAGCCAGTTCAGCCGTAGTAGGCACTGGCGTTTTTTTGGAACAAGAGCTATACGTAGTCATTTTTCGAGCGATCCAGGTAACCTTTGCCTTTTTTGCTTGGACACGTTAGCTCAACTAAGCGGAAGGACACGAGCCATTGAGACAGTTAATAACCCCTCGGTGCTGGAAGCATAGAGCCATTACTCGTTCGGGTGTTACTACCGGGAAAGGACCGATCGATGTTATCTTGGTTATCATGAAGCCACCGATTTGTAGTCTCCAGTAGAGCTCGGGTCAGAACATCAAACTCCTATTTTCATCGTGCTGCTAGCCAGAAGGTAAGCAGGTTCATTTGGTTCACTTTACATATTCACTAGAGTTGCTTTCCCGGTACGACGGCGTACAGACCAGAACGATCAACCCACAGGGAGTGTCACTGTTGTTTCATATCCTCCTCGCAAACTCCCAAAAAATACCTTCCAGGCTTCTCTTGTGCGGTGTGTATACGTGGTTTGTTTGCCTTTTCCCGTAACCTGGAGGATCTACTCTCGTTGGCACACTCTCAAACAAAACACTTCCCGCAGCGAGCGCACACACATACACACACGCACAGAGACGGATTCTCGAAAAATAAAACCTTTACACGAGGGGGTTCACAAGTGCCGGCACTCAGAATCATGGAAAACGGGCGACTCGCACGCAAATGTTTCCAAACTCCACGGGGAGAGTCGATCGTGCCGTAAAGGTCGGCGCGCGCCAAATCGTCGGCGGAGCAGATGTTTGCGCCGCGAAATTGATAAGAATTTGATTATGTAACGTGATTCGCTTCTCTGTTCGCTTTTGTTTCTGTGGACGGCGCTGGAACGTAGCGCCTAGAACCATTCCGGCTAGCGAATCGATGCATGTAAATTATAATTGCACACCAATACCAGTGCGTGAGGCTTACCCCCCCACGAGCAGAACGCGAACGCGGCAAACGCTTGCTCCACACGGCCGTGAGTAGGTGGAATAAATTGTTTCCCTCGGCCCTGTGGCTCTTGTTGTAGGCCCGAATCCTTTTCAACAGCACCAACACTTGAGCAAACACACACAGACACACTCAACACGCTTTCCAGACACCCACACTGAACTCCCGGGGCCCTGATAACGTACGCTCCCGTTGTTCGCTCCTCTCAGCCGTGGTCGACAGTCGACGAAACGCGACGTTCTTCGTTCGTTCGTTCGTTTTTTTCCTTCGCTGACTGACTGACAGGCCCACGGGGGTTGAACTGATTGGCTGGGTTAGACGACCGCGGTTTACTACCGACCAGGGGCACGAAATCAAAGAAAATGCACACACACACATACACACCCCCACACATACAAACACACTCACTCCTTGACTCTTGAACGCAGGCCACGCTGGCACGCGGTTTCGACACTCAAAATGGAGGACAAACAAGCTTCAACCAGCCCTGCCACATCCAGAAACACAAACACACGCACGCACGAATCCACAGCTCAGGCTGGCTGGCTGGCTGGCAGGCTGGAAAGGTGTTTTGTGGTGAGACGAGCGTCGGGCCAGCCACTGCCGGAGCGGACACGTCCAAGGATGTCAAACTTCACTCAAAGACTGAGAAGGAACCGAACCGAACGCGCCTCCGGAACAGCAAACGGCAGAGTCTCAAACTAAGGGGGAGATTTTTCTCGCTAAGAGCGGGGTTTCCACCCAGACGGGTGGGAAACTCTGCCATGAAGAGAGAGCGCGAGAGAGCTTGACTATGGGTGCGAGAGTTCGGGAGCAGGAAACGGGATGAGCTGTTTCTAGGATGTAGCACATGGTTTGGCTGCTCTTGGCTCGTCTTCGACACTTCGTTTCGACCCTGCTGTTTGATGAACGTCTTCGATTACTTATACGCGGTGTTTTGGGTGGGAAAATGGTTAAAATGTTCCAACAAAACTGTCAAATTGTGTGTTATTGGATGTCCATAGTAAGCATCAAAGTAGCCGAAACTTTGCACATAGTAAAGCGTAGTGATGACAATACGCTTTTGTTGATTGGAGAGGAGTTGAGATGATCATGACTAAGGTGAACAGAATCCCACTGGAAAGAAGGGCAGGGATCAACGATTGATTGAAAACAGCGCGCGATTGTGAAAGATTTTGAAATTTGTTACGAAGCGGATGTAGCACCTGTTGAGTGCGTAAGTAAGTTTCCATACAGTATTTTGTCTAAACATTTGTTTCATTTTAATTCGGTTGTACGTTATTGAGCCAAAAACCACGCACTGATGGATGATGCAGCTTGCAATCCCGATCTAAATTAAGCTACAAAAAATATAACAATCACGATTTATATTGCTCTACAAACACTTGCTGCTAGGTGGATCGAGAGCTCGTAGTTCATTGTATACAAACAACTTTCACTGCTCAGCACATCATGGGCCCATAACTCTCCCATAAAGGTTGATTTATACTAACTTACCGCCGGTGCTCTTTCGGTTCTCTTGAGATATTTCTCCTTTGTGAGAGACAGAAAATCAATCTCTTCTCTCTCGCGAATCGGAAAATGAGTACCGTAGCATAGCAATTTTCCCCCGAACGAGAGACACTCCGTTCGCAATCCCAGAACGGTTGAGTGCTTGAAGAGTTCTAATGCATCGCATTTCTTTTCCGTTGCCTTCGCACCGAGGTTAAACTATGTTAGGTTGTCGCAAAAGTTCGCTCAACAAACGGCACTAGTAAATAATTTGGAGTTTTGAGTGAAAATAGTCTCTATTTTATTTGCATTTCGATAAGTTCATTACAATGAGGCTAAAATTTCATTAACAATCGCTAGGTTGTGTTAGAATTCTGTTGAATCGGGTTTTGTATTTCCGCTCGTATCGCGGCATTTAAATATCTCTATCGGTGTCAAATGTGAATAGCAAACAGGCTCTAGCTAAATACGATGAACATTTTTGTTTTGTTGTTTCGATCTATGTATCTCTCCTTTCTTCGCTATTGTTTGATTGTTTGTAACATTGGTTAAACGGGGCGGGATGTACTCGGGTTCACTCCTGTGTTGTATTTGGTGTACGATTTTCGACCGCGTCCTCGCTACAGGACGCACTCCCTATCAACTATGTTGGAATAACTTTCAGCAGCAATGGCACTTAGACTAAATTGACTATCGAACGAACGAGTGTCGCTATGAAAAGAAAAATCGTCTCAAACGAATAACTGATATGGGAAAAACTTTCCATCCGGCCCTGTCACGGATTGAGAGAGTTTTGAAAGCTCCCGGAACCATCCACCGTGTCGACATGGGATGGTTTGATTTGATTAAATTAAAAGTCTCGTTCGATCAAACGACGTGCCCGTCGCAGAAAGCGAACAAGTGACCTCCATTTACGCCGTTGACAAGATGGTTTGTGGTTTTACGCCGTCACTCTTCTGGAAAATAGAATCTAAACTTTCGACCATCTCTGTTCGGACTATAATTATCTCTAGACAAAACCACAAACAAAGTTCTCGCTCGTACTCACTATCACATGTAAAGCTAACAGTCTAGTGCCATCAACTTCAGCACGCGTGCACGCAAGCCCTAACCGACCATTGCCTGAGTCTTTTCTGATAGTTTGTTCGCACATTTTGAATCTCCAATCCTTATAAAGTAAGCTTATTAAAAAAACGAAAAGCGACATTGAGCGACGTGAAGGCCTTTCCGCGTGTAATACTTTCGGTGCTCGGTCCAAGCTCATCGCAGCGTTGTACTCGTGGTTTACTTCAGCTCCTCGACTTCCTTCTCCACGTTCGCCCCGGTCACCTCCGGTGCCATCCCGTCGAAGCCATTCTTCAGGAAGATCTCCTCGATGTTCTGCATGGAGCGCGCGTTCCGCTTCGGGCTCAGAACCCGCCGGTCGTCCTCGTCGAACTCGCTGTCCTCGGTTTCGGTGTCACCGAACTGCAGGCTATCGATGCTCTCCGCATCGCCATCGCCCCCGTTGGAGCCGCCCAGCTCGTATCCACTCTCCGCCAGATGGTTGTACGTCTCGAGATCGATGAAGTACTGCTCGTTGTCCAGTATCGTCTGGCGCCATTCGGTGTTATCGAACGGGCCCAGGTTGCCGCCGTACTCGGCCGGCAGCAGATCCTTCGAGACGTACTTGTGCAGCGAGCTGAGGCTGTGCCCGTGCAGGTGTATCTGTTGGGGAAAAAAGGGGGGAAACAGAACACTTGTAGAGATAGGTTCCAGAAAGGCGCTCCCGCCAGCACTTACCCGCCGTCGGATCTTATCCTTCAGGAATGGTTTGAGCACGGCAAGGATGGCGTCGAAGTAGAAGGGTTCGTGAAGTACGTGGAACGCTTTGAAGCGAAGTGGGAACGCCTCCTGGACCACCTCGACCGTCTTCTTCGCGAGATGTGGCGAAAGATACCTGGAGAGATGGGGAGATAGATGGGCAACTTGGTTACGGGGGAGTTTTTAAAAGTTTCGCCGTGCAAAGCCCTACCTGGCGTGTGCAAACCCAAGTCCGGACATGTCGAGTAGCACCACTAAGCCTCCAATCTGAGTTTCCGGACTTCGGACAGCGTCCTCCAGTGCGAGCACGTTACTCCGAAACACGTAATCCACCGGT
The DNA here is from genome assembly GCA_002091845.1 of Anopheles cracens. Taxonomy (NCBI): domain Eukaryota; kingdom Metazoa; phylum Arthropoda; class Insecta; order Diptera; family Culicidae; genus Anopheles; species Anopheles cracens. The sequence continues at coordinate 149,661 of KZ071408.1, read as the reverse complement.
ATTTTGTACGGATCACATTTTTCTGCACCGTAGGACAAAACGGAAAGCGATCAGAGTTGGTCAGTTTCGAAGGTAGCTCACTACTCCAACTCCGAACCCTACTCACCGACGCGGAACAGATAAATCTGCCGTCCATGTTCGTCCTTCTTCGGCAGCATCGTCTGTATTTGCATCTCGAGCATAAACTTCATCTCGGACGGTGGAGATACTTTGAAAATCTCCGGGTACTCCTCCTTCATTTTGTAGTACTTTTGCATCTGCGAAGAAAAAACGAACGACATTTGACATTTCCAACGCTTGGGCGAGCGGTCCAGCGCCTACTTGCGTACCATTTTGAACGCTTTCTCGACGTCAAACTTTTTGGCGCGTAAAAATCGCAACAGAAACGAATCGTCCCGCCGGCACCCGAGCGCCCGCTGGTGGTTCTCGTTGTAGATGTTGAGCTGCTGCCGGAGCTGCCGGATCTTCGTGTACGTCAGCTCGCCGCCCGTTTCGCCCAGCTCCTTTTCCGCCTTCTCGCGGTACTTTACATCTGCAGCGGGAAGCAGTGGGAAAGCGAAATAAAAAACACAGAACCCGTAAGCACTTGGGGCAGTAATTGCACAGCGATGCGAAATATGCACGCTCTGCAGCAGAATGGCATTCGCCCGGTCGGGCTCCAGCTGACCTAGATTTTTGTTCATCTCGTACTCGAGCATCGCATTATTGTCGAGCGTGGCGGTTTTGCCGAAGATTTTCCGCGGGCTGTTCAGCGGTGTGCTGTCGTTGCTGGACATTGTTGCTGGTAGGAAGCAATGGGCGAACTGCTGCTAGTGTCCTGGAGTACTTTTCGATGCACTTGTGTGTGTCGACCTGAAGGAGCTTGCTGTAACAGGACGAAAATTGAGAAATGGTTACACTTAACAGTTGAGCAGTTTTGATTGATAAGTAGTTGTTTTCAATGTACTCCTTCGTCGCGGTGGACACATGACATACGCGAATAGTGTGTATTTGATTGCTATTTTTATTACAATGTGTCACTGTTGTTTCATATCCTCCTCGCAAACTCCCAAAAAATACCTTCCAGGCTTCTCTTGTGCGGTGTGTATACGTGGTTTGTTTGCCTTTTCCCGTAACCTGGAGGATCTACTCTCGTTGGCACACTCTCAAACAAAACACTTCCCGCAGCGAGCGCACACACATACACACACGCACAGAGACGGATTCTCGAAAAATAAAACCTTTACACGAGGGGGTTCACAAGTGCCGGCACTCAGAATCATGGAAAACGGGCGACTCGCACGCAAATGTTTCCAAACTCCACGGGGAGAGTCGATCGTGCCGTAAAGGTCGGCGCGCGCCAAATCGTCGGCGGAGCAGATGTTTGCGCCGCGAAATTGATAAGAATTTGATTATGTAACGTGATTCGCTTCTCTGTTCGCTTTTGTTTCTGTGGACGGCGCTGGAACGTAGCGCCTAGAACCATTCCGGCTAGCGAATCGATGCATGTAAATTATAATTGCACACCAATACCAGTGCGTGAGGCTTACCCCCCCACGAGCAGAACGCGAACGCGGCAAACGCTTGCTCCACACGGCCGTGAGTAGGTGGAATAAATTGTTTCCCTCGGCCCTGTGGCTCTTGTTGTAGGCCCGAATCCTTTTCAACAGCACCAACACTTGAGCAAACACACACAGACACACTCAACACGCTTTCCAGACACCCACACTGAACTCCCGGGGCCCTGATAACGTACGCTCCCGTTGTTCGCTCCTCTCAGCCGTGGTCGACAGTCGACGAAACGCGACGTTCTTCGTTCGTTCGTTCGTTTTTTTCCTTCGCTGACTGACTGACAGGCCCACGGGGGTTGAACTGATTGGCTGGGTTAGACGACCGCGGTTTACTACCGACCAGGGGCACGAAATCAAAGAAAATGCACACACACACATACACACCCCCACACATACAAACACACTCACTCCTTGACTCTTGAACGCAGGCCACGCTGGCACGCGGTTTCGACACTCAAAATGGAGGACAAACAAGCTTCAACCAGCCCTGCCACATCCAGAAACACAAACACACGCACGCACGAATCCACAGCTCAGGCTGGCTGGCTGGCTGGCAGGCTGGAAAGGTGTTTTGTGGTGAGACGAGCGTCGGGCCAGCCACTGCCGGAGCGGACACGTCCAAGGATGTCAAACTTCACTCAAAGACTGAGAAGGAACCGAACCGAACGCGCCTCCGGAACAGCAAACGGCAGAGTCTCAAACTAAGGGGGAGATTTTTCTCGCTAAGAGCGGGGTTTCCACCCAGACGGGTGGGAAACTCTGCCATGAAGAGAGAGCGCGAGAGAGCTTGACTATGGGTGCGAGAGTTCGGGAGCAGGAAACGGGATGAGCTGTTTCTAGGATGTAGCACATGGTTTGGCTGCTCTTGGCTCGTCTTCGACACTTCGTTTCGACCCTGCTGTTTGATGAACGTCTTCGATTACTTATTCGCGGTGTTTTGGGTGGGAAAATGGTTAAAATGTTCCAACAAAACTGTCAAATTATGTGTTATTGGATGTCCATAGTAAGCATCAAAGTAGCCGAAACTTTGCACATAGTAAAGCGTAGTGATGACAATACGCTTTTGTTGATTGGAGAGGAGTTGAGATGATCATGACTAAGGTGAACAGAATCCCACTGGAAAGAAGAGCAGGGATCAACGATTGATTGAAAACAGCGCGCGATTGTGAAAGATTTTGAAATTTGTTACGAAGCGGATGTAGCACCTGTTGAGTGCGTAAGTAAGTTTCCATACAGTATTTTGTCTAAACATTTGTTTCATTTTAATTCGGTTGTACGTTATTGAGCCAAAAACCACGCACTGATGGATGATGCAGCTTGCAATCCCGATCTAAATTAAGCTACAAAAAATATAACAATCACGATTTATATTGCTCTACAAACACTTGCTGCTAGGTGGATCGGGAGCTCATAGTTCATTGTATACAAACAACTTTCACTGCTCAGCACATCATGGGCCCATAACTCTCCCATAAAGGTTGATTTATACTAACTTACCGACGGTGCTCTTTCGGTTCTCTTGAGAGATTTCTCCTTTGTGAGAGACAGAAAATCAATCTCTTCTCTCTCGCGAATCGTGTTGCGGAAAATGAGTACCGTAGCATAGCAATTTTCCCCCGATCGAGAGACACTTCGTTCGCAATCCCAGAACGGTTGAGTGCTAGAAGAGTTCTAATGCATCGCGTTTCTTTTCCGTTGCCTTCGCACCGAGGTTAAACTATGTTAGGTTGTCGCAAAAGTTCGCTCAACAAACGGCACTAGTAAATAATTTGGAGTTTTGAGTGAAAATAGTCTCTATTTTATTTGCATTTCGATAAGTTCATTACAATGAGGCTAAAATTTCATTAACAATCGCTAGGTTGTGTTAGAATTCTGTTGAATCGGGTTTTGTATTTCCGCTCGTATCGCGGCATTTAAATATCTCTATCGGTGTCAAATGTGAATAGCAAACAGGCTCTAGCTAAATACGATGAACATTTTTGTTTTGTTGTTTCGATCTATGTATCTCTCCTTTCTTCGCTATTGTTTGATTGTTTGTAACATTGGTTAAACGGGGCGGGATGTACTCGGGTTCACTCCTGTGTTGTATTTGGTGTACGATTTTCGACCGCGTCCTCGCTACAGGACGCACTCCCTATCAACTATGTTGGAATAACTTTCAGCAGCAATGGCACTTAGACTAAATTGACTATCGAACGAACGAGTGTCGCTATGAAAAGAAAAATCGTCTCAAACGAATAACTGATATGGGAAAAACTTTCCATCCGGCCCTGTCACGGATTGAGAGAGTTTTGAAAGCTCCCGGAACCATCCACCGTGTCGACATGGGATGGTTTGATTTGATTAAATTAAAAGTCTCGTTCGATCAAACGACGTGCCCGTCGCAGAAAGCGAACAAGTGACCTCCATTTACGCCGTTGACAAGATGGTTTGTGGTTTTACGCCGTCACTCTTCTGGAAAATAGAATCTAAACTTTCGACCATCTCTGTTCGGACTATAATTATCTCTAGACAAAACCACAAACAAAGTTCTCGCTCGTACTCACTATCACATGTAAAGCTAACAGTCTAGTGCCATCAACTTCAGCACGCGTGCACGCAAGCCCTAACCGACCATTGCCTGAGTCTTTTCTGATAGTTTGTTCGCACATTTTGAATCTCCAATCCTTATAAAGTAAGCTTATTAAAAAAACGAAAAGCGACATTGAGCGACGTGAAGGCCTTTCCGCGTGTAATACTTTCGGTGCTCGGTCCAAGCTCATCGCAGCGTTGTACTCGTGGTTTACTTCAGCTCCTCGACTTCCTTCTCCACGTTCGCCCCGGTCACCTCCGGTGCCATCCCGTCGAAGCCATTCTTCAGGAAGATCTCCTCGATGTTCTGCATGGAGCGCGCGTTCCGCTTCGGGCTCAGAACCCGCCGGTCGTCCTCGTCGAACTCGCTGTCCTCGGTTTCGGTGTCACCGAACTGCAGGCTATCGATGCTCTCTGCATCGCCATCGCCCCCGTTGGAGCCGCCCAGCTCGTACCCACTCTCCGCCAGATGGTTGTACGTCTCGAGATCGATGAAGTACTGCTCGTTGTCCAGTATCGTCTGGCGCCATTCGGTGTTATCGAACGGGCCCAGGTTGCCGCCGTACTCGGCCGGCAGCAGATCCTTCGAGACGTACTTGTGCAGCGAGCTGAGGCTGTGCCCGTGCAGGTGTATCTGTTGGGGAAAAAAGGGGGGAAACAGAACACTTGTAGAGATAGGTTCCAGAAAGGCGCTCCCGCCAGCACTTACCCGCCGTCGGATCTTATCCTTCAGGAATGGTTTCAGCACGGCAAGGATGGCGTCGAAGTAGAAGGGTTCGTGAAGTACGTGGAACGCTTTGAAGCGAAGTGGGAACGCCTCCTGGACCACCTCGACCGTCTTCTTCGCGAGATGTGGCGAAAGATACCTGGAGAGATGGGGAGATAGATGGGCAACGTGGTTACGGGGGAGTTTTTAAAAGTTTCGCCGTGCAAAGCCCTACCTGGCGTGTGCAAACCCAAGTCCGGACATGTCGAGTAGCACCACTAAGCCTCCAATCTGAGTTTCCGGACTTCGGACAGCGTCCTCCAGTGCGAGCACGTTACTCCGAAACACGTAATCCACCGGTATTTTGTACGGATCACATTTTTCTGCACCGTAGGACAAAACGGAAAGCGATCAGAGTTGGTCAGTTTCGAAGGTAGCTCACTACTCCAACTCCGAACCCTACTCACCGACGCGGAACAGATAAATCTGCCGTCCATGTTCGTCCTTCTTCGGCAGCATCGTCTGTATTTGCATCTCGAGCATAAACTTCATCTCGGACGGTGGAGATACTTTGAAAATCTCCGGGTACTCCTCCTTCATTTTGTAGTACTTTTGCATCTGCGAAGAAAAAACGAACGACATTTGACATTTCCAACGCTTGGGCGAGCGGTCCAGCGCCTACTTGCGTACCATTTTGAACGGTGTCACTGTTGTTTCATATCCTCCTCGCAAACTCCCAAAAAATACCTTCCAGGCTTCTCTTGTGCGGTGTGTATACGTGGTTTGTTTGCCTTTTCCCGTAACCTGGAGGATCTACTCTCGTTGGCACACTCTCAAACAAAACACTTCCCGCAGCGAGCGCACACACATACACACACGCACAGAGACGGATTCTCGAAAAATAAAACCTTTACACGAGGGGGTTCACAAGTGCCGGCACTCAGAATCATGGAAAACGGGCGACTCGCACGCAAATGTTTCCAAACTCCACGGGGAGAGTCGATCGTGCCGTAAAGGTCGGCGCGCGCCAAATCGTCGGCGGAGCAGATGTTTGCGCCGCGAAATTGATAAGAATTTGATTATGTAACGTGATTCGCTTCTCTGTTCGCTTTTGTTTCTGTGGACGGCGCTGGAACGTAGCGCCTAGAACCATTCCGGCTAGCGAATCGATGCATGTAAATTATAATTGCACACCAATACCAGTGCGTGAGGCTTACCCCCCCACGAGCAGAACGCGAACGCGGCAAACGCTTGCTCCACACGGCCGTGAGTAGGTGGAATAAATTGTTTCCCTCGGCCCTGTGGCTCTTGTTGTAGGCCCGAATCCTTTTCAACAGCACCAACACTTGAGCAAACACACACAGACACACTCAACACGCTTTCCAGACACCCACACTGAACTCCCGGGGCCCTGATAACGTACGCTCCCGTTGTTCGCTCCTCTCAGCCGTGGTCGACAGTCGACGAAACGCGACGTTCTTCGTTCGTTCGTTCGTTTTTTTCCTTCGCTGACTGACTGACAGGCCCACGGGGGTTGAACTGATTGGCTGGGTTAGACGACCGCGGTTTACTACCGACCAGGGGCACGAAATCAAAGAAAATGCACACACACACATACACACCCCCACACATACAAACACACTCACTCCTTGACTCTTGAACGCAGGCCACGCTGGCACGCGGTTTCGACACTCAAAATGGAGGACAAACAAGCTTCAACCAGCCCTGCCACATCCAGAAACACAAACACACGCACGCACGAATCCACAGCTCAGGCTGGCTGGCTGGCTGGCAGGCTGGAAAGGTGTTTTGTGGTGAGACGAGCGTCGGGCCAGCCACTGCCGGAGCGGACACGTCCAAGGATGTCAAACTTCACTCAAAGACTGAGAAGGAACCGAACCGAACGCGCCTCCGGAACAGCAAACGGCAGAGTCTCAAACTAAGGGGGAGATTTTTCTCGCTAAGAGCGGGGTTTCCACCCAGACGGGTGGGAAACTCTGCCATGAAGAGAGAGCGCGAGAGAGCTTGACTATGGGTGCGAGAGTTCGGGAGCAGGAAACGGGATGAGCTGTTTCTAGGATGTAGCACATGGTTTGGCTGCTCTTGGCTCGTCTTCGACACTTCGTTTCGACCCTGCTGTTTGATGAACGTCTTCGATTACTTATTCGCGGTGTTTTGGGTGGGAAAATGGTTAAAATGTTCCAACAAAACTGTCAAATTATGTGTTATTGGATGTCCATAGTAAGCATCAAAGTAGCCGAAACTTTGCACATAGTAAAGCGTAGTGATGACAATACGCTTTTGTTGATTGGAGAGGAGTTGAGATGATCATGACTAAGGTGAACAGAATCCCACTGGAAAGAAGAGCAGGGATCAACGATTGATTGAAAACAGCGCGCGATTGTGAAAGATTTTGAAATTTGTTACGAAGCGGATGTAGCACCTGTTGAGTGCGTAAGTAAGTTTCCATACAGTATTTTGTCTAAACATTTGTTTCATTTTAATTCGGTTGTACGTTATTGAGCCAAAAACCACGCACTGATGGATGATGCAGCTTGCAATCCCGATCTAAATTAAGCTACAAAAAATATAACAATCACGATTTATATTGCTCTACAAACACTTGCTGCTAGGTGGATCGGGAGCTCATAGTTCATTGTATACAAACAACTTTCACTGCTCAGCACATCATGGGCCCATAACTCTCCCATAAAGGTTGATTTATACTAACTTACCGACGGTGCTCTTTCGGTTCTCTTGAGAGATTTCTCCTTTGTGAGAGACAGAAAATCAATCTCTTCTCTCTCGCGAATCGTGTTGCGGAAAATGAGTACCGTAGCATAGCAATTTTCCCCCGATCGAGAGACACTTCGTTCGCAATCCCAGAACGGTTGAGTGCTAGAAGAGTTCTAATGCATCGCGTTTCTTTTCCGTTGCCTTCGCACCGAGGTTAAACTATGTTAGGTTGTCGCAAAAGTTCGCTCAACAAACGGCACTAGTAAATAATTTGGAGTTTTGAGTGAAAATAGTTTCTATTTTATTTGCATTTCGATAAGTTCATTACAATGAGGCTAAAATTTCATTAACAATCGCTAGGTTGTGTTAGAATTCTGTTGAATCGGGTTTTGTATTTCCGCTCGTATCGCGGCGTTTAAATATCTCTATCGGTGTCAAATGTGAATAGCAAACAGGCTCTAGCTAGATACGATGAACATTTTTGTTTTGTTGTTTCGATCTATGTATCTCTCCTTTCTTCGCTATTGTTTGATTGTTTGTAACATTGGTTAAACGGGGCGGGATGTACTCGGGTTCACTCCTGTGTTGTATTTGGTGTACGATTTTCGACCGCGTCCTCGCTACAGGACGCACTCCCTATCAACTATGTTGGAATAACTTTCAGCAGCAATGGCACTTAGACTAAATTGACTATCGAACGAACGAGTGTCGCTATGAAAAGAAAAATCGTCTCAAACGAATAACTGATATGGGAAAAACTTTCCATCCGGCCCTGTCACGGATTGAGAGAGTTTTGAAAGCTCCCGGAACCATCCACCGTGTCGACATGGGATGGTTTGATTTGATTAAATTAAAAGTCTCGTTCGATCAAACGACGTGCCCGTCGCAGAAAGCGAACAAGTGACCTCCATTTACGCCGTTGACAAGATGGTTTGTGGTTTTACGCCGTCACTCTTCTGGAAAATAGAATCTAAACTTTCGACCATCTCTGTTCGGACTATAATTATCTCTAGACAAAACCACAAACAAAGTTCTCGCTCGTACTCACTATCACATGTAAAGCTAACAGTCTAGTGCCATCAACTTCAGCACGCGTGCACGCAAGCCCTAACCGACCATTGCCTGAGTCTTTTCTGATAGTTTGTTCGCACATTTCGAATCTCCAGTCCTTATAAAGTAAGCTTATAAAAAAAAAACGAAAAGCGACATTGAGCGACGTGAAGGCCTTTCCGCGTGTAATACTTTCGGTGCTCGGTCCAAGCTCATCGCAGCGTTGTACTCGTGGTTTACTTCAGCTCCTCGACTTCCTTCTCCACGTTCGCCCCGGTCACCTCCGGTGCCATCCCGTCGAAGCCATTCTTCAGGAAGATCTCCTCGATGTTCTGCATGGAGCGCGCGTTCCGCTTCGGGCTCAGAACCCGCCGGTCGTCCTCGTCGAACTCGCTGTCCTCGGTTTCGGTGTCACCGAACTGCAGGCTATCGATGCTCTCCGCATCGCCATCGCCCCCGTTGGAGCCGCCCAGCTCGTATCCACTCTCCGCCAGATGGTTGTACGTCTCGAGATCGATGAAGTACTGCTCGTTGTCCAGTATCGTCTGGCGCCATTCGGTGTCCACTCTCCGCCAGATGGTTGTACGTCTCGAGATCGATGAAGTACTGCTCGTTGTCCAGTATCGTCTGGCGCCATTCGGTGTTATCGAACGGGCCCAGGTTGCCGCCGTACTCGGCCGGCAGCAGATCCTTCGAGACGTACTTGTGCAGCGAGCTGAGGCTGTGCCCGTGCAGGTGTATCTGTTGGGGAAAAAAGGGGGGAAACAGAACACTTGTAGAGATAGGTTCCAGAAAGGCGCTCCCGCCAGCACTTACCCGCCGTCGGATCTTATCCTTCAGGAATGGTTTCAGCACGGCAAGGATGGCGTCGAAGTAGAAGGGTTCGTGAAGTACGTGGAACGCTTTGAAGCGAAGTGGGAACGCCTCCTGGACCACCTCGACCGTCTTCTTCGCGAGATGTGGCGAAAGATACCTGGAGAGATGGGGAGATAGATGGGCAACTTGGTTACGGGGGAGTTTTTAAAAGTTTCGCCGTGCAAAGCCCTACCTGGCGTGTGCAAACCCAAGTCCGGACATGTCGAGTAGCACCACTAAGCCTCCAATCTGAGTTTCCGGACTTCGGACAGCGTCCTCCAGTGCGAGCACGTTACTCCGAAACACGTAATCCACCGGTATTTTGTACGGATCACATTTTTCTGCACCGTAGGACAAAACGGAAAGCGATCAGAGTTGGTCAGTTTCGAAGGTAGCTCACTACTCCAACTCCGAACCCTACTCACCGACGCGGAACAGATAAATCTGCCGTCCATGTTCGTCCTTCTTCGGCAGCATCGTCTGTATTTGCATCTCGAGCATAAACTTCATCTCGGACGGTGGAGATACTTTGAAAATCTCCGGGTACTCCTCCTTCATTTTGTAGTACTTTTGCATCTGCGAAGAAAAAACCAACGACATTTGACATTTCCAACGCTTGGGCGAGCGGTCCAGCGCCTACTTGCGTACCATTTTGAACGCTTTCTCGACGTCAAACTTTTTGGCGCGTAAAAATCGCAACAGAAACGAATCGTCCCGCCGGCACCCGAGCGCCCGCTGGTGGTTCTCGTTGTAGATGTTGAGCTGCTGCCGGAGCTGCCGGATCTTCGTGTACGTCAGCTCGCCGCCCGTTTCGCCCAGCTCCTTTTCCGCCTTCTCGCGGTACTTTACATCTGCAGCGGGAAGCAGTGGGAAAGCGAAATAAAAAACACAGAACCCGTAAGCACTTGGGGCAGTAATTGCACAGCGATGCGAAATATGCACGCTCTGCAGCAGAATGGCATTCGCCCGGTCGGGCTCCAGCTGACCTAGATTTTTGTTCATCTCGTACTCGAGCATCGCATTATTGTCGAGCGTGGCGGTTTTGCCGAAGATTTTCCGCGGGCTGTTCAGCGGTGTGCTGTCGTTGCTGGACATTGTTGCTGGTAGGAAGCAATGGGCGAACTGCTGCTAGTGTCCTGGAGTACTTTTCGATGCACTTGTGTGTGTCGACCTGAAGGAGCTTGCTGTAACAGGACGAAAATTGAGAAATGGTTACACTTAACAGTTGAGCAGTTTTGATTGATAAGTAGTTGTTTTCAATGTACTCCTTCGTCGCGGTGGACACATGACATACGCGAATAGTGTGTATTTGATTGCTATTTTTATTACAATCCAGAACCACCCAGCTGGCAAACACAAATAACCTCCACTAGGGAGAAGCATCGAACGTAAGCAAATAAGCTCCCGGATGATCCCCGTGGCGTAGCAATCAGTGTTGTCGGTTTTCTTTTCCTGTTCGATCGATATTTTTATCTTTACCTCAACAAATCGATCGTTTCTCACGACCATCGTACGCCTCCTCCAGGGTCCGTTCGCCGGATCACCGTTTCCACGGGTAAACACACACACACACACACACACACGAAAGACGAAAGACGGTTTGTTTATTTTCTTATTGCCGATATATCGTGGCTAATGTGCAATCGATATGCTTCACTCGATTGGGTTTGATTTTCGATCGTCAGCAGCGCTAGTGTGTGTTATTCCTGTGGCATTTTTCTATGCTTTCGCATCGCATTTGCATTCCCATTCTGACACGATCCAATGATGTACGAAGCCATTCGGGAGTGATTCATAAATTCACGGCCGACCATCGACACCGGTAGCAGAAAAAGAAGGCTACACGCGTTGTGAGCGACGAAAAACACTAGAGTGTGAACGAACTCACCCGCACGGGGTGGGAAACGAACGAAGCAAAAAAAAACGCACACACAATCAATTCGATTCACGCTAGGCTTCTCGTGCATCCTCCGACTCGGTCGTGGTGGCCCGATAGACACCCCGAGCGGACGGAGACGATAGGTGGAAGATTATTTTTAGCAGGAACAATCCCTACGTGATTCTTTCGCCACACGACAACGCGCCATTTGCGTCCGTTCGTGCCACCGTGCCCGCTTGCGAAATATGCAGCGAAAGAAAATGTCTGAGGCAAAACAATAAAACGACACACGAGCTAGACAATGCACTTCACGGCGGCGTGTGAGTGCATCGTTGGGGATGTTGGAAAGGCGATACTCTAGCCATAATTTAAGAGGGCAGTTTTTAGGGCGCGAAACCCACTTTAAACTGATAATTTAATGATGGCGCTAGAGAGAAGCGACAATTTGCGATACACATTGTAGTGTTTCGTACACGGGGAGGTGTTTTTTCATGACGTCTTGAGTAATGCATGCTTGATCTGGTTGATTTGGATGGTGGCATGTGGTTTAAGTTGAGCTATTGGTCTAATTTGTAAACTGCCTTGCATAGCTCCTAGCATGAAAACCCTCTTCTGGCAAGCGGCCGTTTACTCTGCGTCGCGATGAGTTCGATAAAAATAGCTTACGAAAAGCGATTGTCCATGTTCAATGTACGTGTGTCATTTTCTCGCTACCATCGGTTGACTGTCATCACCAGCCAAGAAATTATGATCGTAGTTTGTCATCCGATTACAGCCATGGGTGTGCAACCGGTCGTATCGGTTATCGCTGATATGAATAATTATTTCAAAAATAGTTTCAGGAATTGTTTAAAAAAAAGGCGAGATGCAGTTCATTGTAGTCCATGTCGTCGAAACTGCCACTGAGAAGGTCCACGCTTTCCCATTAGCAACCGAGAGCTACACTAATGAACCGGGCCCATTTCAGAGGCTCCGGTAGTAAGACGAGACCTGTTTTGCAATTCAAATGCCCAAATCATCGGGACGCGTCTGCAACCAGGATCCGTTCGGGTACGACCCCGGTAATTGGAGACGGTCACGCCAAGTACCCAATTTCTCGTACGTGCTCATACCGCTCGGTTCTCGCTGGAGAAAGGTCGACCTCGTGTCACGCACTGAAGACAATGTGGCGCCAAAAAAGCGGTGTTAACATTGGTCTGGTCTGTGCACCACATGCACCGTGAGTGGTGTTTGGTTTGCGTCATCCGTTTCCCGAATACGTGACCCAGTCGGGAGGAGTAGCACGCGGCAAATTCGACTGAGATACCATGTGCGTGACTGTGTGTGTATGGGTGTATGACAGCGGGACGACCGAACTCAAGGCGCACACTCGGCGGTGTATTGATACAACTTCAGGAGGGACAATCGAGAGAGAAATATTGTCCCTGTGTTGCGTCTCGCGTCCTTCTGATTATTTTAGCTCCAATCCTAGTTTCGTGATCTTTATGAATGGTATTCTACAAGCAATCAATGCCTACTCATCCTACACAGCAATATGTGGAGGTTGCAAGAAATGATTGGAAAGCTTCTTCATGTTCCAGGCTACTACGTTCTCTCGCACGCTGGGTACTTCGGGCGGAAAAAAAGAACCATACTGAGGCATCACGCCACTCAATCCCGGCAGGAAAACACCCTTAAAATCTCTCCCTCTAGTCCGGCGGTGATGGCGGCGGGACACGGTTGGGATGTAAAACAAATCGGCCATTCCTTCATTCGCCGTTAATGGCGCTTCGTTTGTCTTGCGTCAAAAATCGACTACATCGGATGATCTCAGCGTCCCACCCACTTACCGTCCAACCGTACCAGCGCCCGGTGCTGTGGTGTTGCGCTGTAAAGCTGCTGCTGGGACGTTCGACGCGACGAAGGGAAATTAATTAAAATATCACACATCCACCACGGTGCGAAGCGTTTGCGAAGCAGCGACCATCTCTCTGCTACGGGTTGTTTAATACCAGCATTGATTTACACGATGCCTTTATGCTGTTTTGGTTTGTGACTGCCTTCGACCAACAGGACGAGACAGTAGGAAGATGAATAGACACACACACTCTCTCTCTCTCTCTCTCTCTGTGGTGGACACAATTTAACTTCTACCTAAAACTGTCACGGTCATTCACGTATTTTTCCACAGAAATATAAAACAGTCCGCTCGAGTAATCCACAAGTTCCACCCGCACTTATGAAAAATTCACGCTTGTTTTCGAGTCACCCTTCGAAGAGTCTTTTTTTTTCGCTGTAGGCGAAAATTTCAATCCCGGTCCCGACCGTTTCTCAATTCCGACTGACGCGCGCGCCGAATTCCTGAGCACTGTGGAGCATGTAGCAGGGCGCGACCTTTCAATCTCGGGGTACTCATTTTCTCTCGCCCCGTGATGGAGCACAGCTCACTCACTTGCCCGAGCATGCGGTACGGCGTGGAAAACAGATGTTTTCATCCCCTAGACCCGTCACCGGTACATCGCAAGCCGAGAAGCAGCTGTCATCAAGCGTTGAGAGAGGTTTTCGGGAGTGAAGAGAAGTGAGAAAAGAAAAGACACTGTTGCGAGGTTTCGTCAAATGTTTCACTGCTCAGCTTCGGTGCTCGGGCTTAGGAACTAACTAGGAACTGCTACTTTACGGGGGGTTTTGTTCAAGAAGTGACTAGTTTTCGTTGCTGCTTTCGCTCTCTCCCAAGCACTCGATGACCTGTCCCAACAAGTCGTTGAAGTCGGCCACCGCGTCCTGTACCGCGACGGCCAGACACTGCTCAGTGTCCTTCGCCAGAGCGGACACCTCACGGGACGTTTGAGCGATGATAACGGCGGCGTCTCGTACGATCGACTCCACGATGCTGACCGCTGCAGGGGCCTATAATAATTCGTAACGGTGCATGTAAAAACACCTAAAGTCCATCTCACCGCCACTACTCACATTCTGCAGCGCACAGTTGATCTGATCGCCGATCCACGAGTTCTCCGCCAGACACTGCTTCCCAATCGCTACTATCTCCTGCACCCGCTGAACGCCCTCTCCGATGTGTTTCTCAATGTTCTTCTGGATCCCGTGCACACGGGCCAGCGTCTGGCTGGCACACTGGCCCGCCTTACCGCGTGCCGCCTGCACGATGACGCGGATGTCTTGCGGAACGCTCACGAAGCACGGCGACACCTTGGCTCCCAGCTCGTTCAGTGCGCCATCGTAGCTTTCGATCTCTTTCAGCACCTTCTCGTTGGTTGATCTGATCGCCGATCCACGAGTTCTCCGCCAGACACTGCTTCCCAATCGCTACTATCTCCTGCACCCGCTGAACGCCCTCTCCGATGTGTTTCTCAATGTTCTTCTGGATCCCGTGCACACGGGCCAGCGTCTGGCTGGCACACTGGCCCGCCTTACCGCGTGCCGCCTGCACGATGGCGCGGATGTCTTGCGGAACGCTTACGAAGCACGGCGACACCTTGGCTCCCAGCTCGTTCAGTGCGCCATCGTAGCTTTCGATCTCTTTCAGCACCTTCTCGTTGTACAGCTTTTCTAGGTCCTGGATCGCATCCTCAACCGACTGGAACTGCTGGCCCGTGCTCTGTTCCAGCGTGGTGAGACTCTCGAGCGCTTCCTTCGCGATCCCATTGAGCAGGTTGTTGAACTCGGCGAAAAATTGTGTCCGCGTGTCGGTAGCAGGGACACCCTCGGACGGAACGGCCACCGGACCAGCTTGTAGCTGTTGGAAAGCGACGGAAGGCGAGTCACAATTGTTGGCAGCACGCTCTCACGTACCATCTCTTACCTGTCCTAGGCACACGGCAAACACTCCAACCAGTAGTAGCTTCATTGCACACGCGGAAACCTATCAACCACGTCGGAAGTAGCCTTTTAGTGCCGCCTGCACGATGGCGCGGATGTCTTGCGGAACGCTTACGAAGCACGGCGACACCTTGGCTCCCAGCTCGTTCAGTGCGCCATCGTAGCTTTCGATCTCTTTCAGCACCTTCTCGTTGTACAGCTTTTCTAGGTCCTGGATCGCATCCTCAACCGACTGGAACTGCTGGCCCGTGCTCTGTTCCAGCGTGGTGAGACTCTCGAGCGCTTCCTTCGCGATCCCATTGAGCAGGTTGTTGAACTCGGCGAAAAATTGTGTCCGCGTGTCGGTAGCAGGGACACCCTCGGACGGAACGGCCACCGGACCAGCTTGTAGCTGTTGGAAGGCGACGTAAGGCGAGTCACAATTGTTGGCAGCACGCTCTCACGTACCATCTCTTACCTGTCCAAGGCACACGGCAAACACTCCAACCAGTAGTAGCTTCATTGCACACGCGGAAACCTATCAACCACGTCGGAAGTAGCCTTTTATATTGAGCTCTGCCTATTTGAATATCACTTCAGTCCGCAAACTACTTGAGTGATGCTGCTATCTTCGCCAAACAGTGCTATCTCGGGGAATTCTATTGCCTAGTGCGCCCCCTAGCAACCAAGATACAAGAAATTGAGTTCCCGAGACAGACATGTTCATTCAACCCATTCGAACTTTATTTGCTATCTGTTAAAAACATCTTATCGACTATCTTATCTGAGTTGCATCAGTATCACGTACAGTCTACTCCTCTACGACGGCCTTCTTCTTATCCGCATCCTTGTGCTTGCCTTTCGTTTTGGCTCCCTTCGTTTTCATTACCGTCGTCGCAGGTGGAGGAACCGGAGTAACAACCTTCCGCACCCCGTAGCTCAGTATTTTATCGAACTCGATCGACCTATCCAGCACCTGTCCGTAGATGGTTTTGAAATCGAACGTCTTCCCGCAGGTGCCACCGTACTCCTGCGGCAGTATGTCCGCCGGTATGTACTCGTGCAGCGACTCCCAGTTGGAGTAGTGGAAGCGCACACTCTCCTTAATCTTCTTGCTCAGCATCGGGTACAGGATCGCGATGGCCGCGTTCATAAACACCGACGAGTTGACGACATGGAACTCGATGTTCTTCAACGGCAGCAGGTCGGTCTTGGCCGATCCGATCCGAATGTTCTGGGGCGTCAGGAAGCGGAAGCTCTTCAGCGAGTATCCGCTCATGTCGATCAGGCACGTTACGCCGGTCTCCAGCGTGTCCAGCTCGTTCAGCATCAGCTCGAACCAGATGTCGTCCAGGTTGGCCAGATCCGTGACGGCCATGCTCGAGAAGTCAATCGCTCCCAACCGGGTCACAAACACGCGCCGCCCACGACGGTCCCGACGATCCAGCGCGAACTTCACGTTCCGATTCAACAGCTCCGCGTACGTGGCGATCGGTTTGTGAAAGAACCATTCCGGATTCGCTTCCTGGTGGAATAAAATTAGCGAGAAACAAGTTTAAAATCGTCACCATCAAATAACTGTGCTCTATCGGGGTTACCTTCAACTTAATGAGCTTCCCGATGCGCACGAACGCTTCCTGCACGTTCCAGTCGCAGCAGTAGAGAAACCGGCAGAGAAACAGATCGTCACATCGCCGGTTACAGTCGTCGTAGTCTGTGAAGAATGGCGAGAACCGTGGAAAGTATACGCAACTAAAATTAGCCAATGAACTTGAAAAAACGCCTCTATTCTAGTTAAAGATGCGGTTAGATAAAACCGGTACCGGGCGGAAAGCTTTCCGGCTTGCATGACATTAGTAGCGGCCAGTTCGAAACACCACCGACCATCACTTTCGCTTTCGCGCTATTGTGTGCAGCTCGTACGGCCGCGACATGTTAATCCGTAGCGCTGAAGGTGTCTGCAGACGACGACCATTTCCTGATGGTTTATCGTTTTATTTCAATACATTGGATTTTGAACTTTTGAAATATTATTATAGATGTTCTGCTAGAAGTGGTAACATAAAATATAGAAATTAATTTATTTCGAAACGGGCTTCCACCATCATTTATATTTTAGGTTGCAAACTAGTTTTGAACATTTGTTTAGTTCTTACTAGTTATTAAAATTCAGAATACTGTCAAAATAAGCCATTTTTTGCATATATTTTAAGACATTTATACATGTATTATTGCCATTTGACCTATAAGCTAAATGCTAGTGTCATGCAACCCTAATCGGAACGTTTCTTTTTGTAAAACATAGGGTTCAACTTCTTTCATAGACCCCTTAAAGCAACCAGAGCTTTTGCTTTATTGATTACTTAGATAGTGATGTTAATTTCCATTTGAATCGTTATGTTTTGGCCTGCGGAAGTGAGATCCAACTTTGAGGAGCTTCGAGCAGAACTTTTACGTTTTGTTTATCAAATCAGTTCTAACCCATCGGGGAAGCAAACGCGAAACGAGTTCTCAATGCCATCGGATTCGCATTACAAATGCACGATAACATATCCATCGACCAACCCAGCTCAGTTCCAGTTCGAACGAGACGTTTTTTTTTTTAATATTAGATGACTAATCGCCTGCCTCTTGAGCTCCGTCCACTTCAGTGATTCCCACCTGCACGACCAACTGAGAGGTCTGCAAAAAAACGCGCCCCATGCGTAAGCGTATCAAAAACACACTTATAGATCACCCCACTCCTAACCTCAAGCTCAAGAGATCGCTCGCGCGCCCATGACAGTGACCGTATCGGCTCTCGTGTGCTCGTTGTTTGTTAATGGGGCTAGTCGCACGCCTTACCGAGCGGCTGGTAGCGATTGAAGCAGTAACGAGGAGTTCGTGCGTACGATTGAGTTATTAACTAATTGTTTGGCTGCGATGGTGCGAGATGAGCGCGACGTTAATTGTGCATGCGGTGTCAAGTGGCCATCATTTAAATGGCGTCAGTAATGGGAAATCGTTTCGGTTATGCATCAGCACCCACGCTAACGTTGCCGTAATAAAAGCGACTTCCCGAGTTTGTGCGCTCATTCATTAGCATCCGTCCATCACAGTGGATGTACTTCTTTGCGAACGCGAGAGACTTTATGTAACAGTGCACACCTGCATTATGCTGCATTTGACACCATGGAAAAGACTTTGTTTACAGATAATCGAATGCCGTGAAAAGAAATACAATGGACAAGCTTTCCCCAGCTGAAGAAATGGATTTGCTTTCGCTTTCGTGTCTTTTCAACCGTCAATTCATTTCTTTCCAATTGTACGGTGCACAAGTGCACCGGCACGTGCATTATAAAGTGCATCGAGTGCAACGTGTTCGCTTCCGCGAACCTATTGAAGCGCTCTTTCGATGCTCCAGCGCTCCTTCAACTCTTCAACTCGGAAACCTAAACAATAAATCGTTCGTTTAGGTTGGAGCAACAACAAAAAAACCTCGTCTTAGGTGGCCCTGTAGGGCTCTGAAAGTGTCTATGAGAAAGAGAGATAGGGCGACACCGTGTTGGTAATCTATCTCCACTTCAATCTCTGTCAGTATGCAGGCCCGGGTCCATTTAGTGATCGGCATTAAATATGCGCAGCGTTTCGATAAATATGCTGACGGTGGTTTTGTTTGTTGCCACACACACGCACACACACACCCTTCTTGATCGTGATCTTGAGCCACTACTCCACGTTGAATAAAAGCACGCACGCAACCGCACTTTCGAAGACGCGTTCGTTCCGGTACGAAATCCCTTCCTTTCTGGACGACAAACAAACCCCATCCCCAATGTCAACATACTTTGAATCAGTTTGCGCAGTTCGTTGATCTTGCCGGTGCGTTCGGGCTGGTCCGCAAAAAGGGTCACTGGGCCGTTGGCGGCGGGCGCATCTTCCGGCACCGCGTCCTTGCCGCTGGGTAGCGCACCCTTCGTGACCGCTTTGATTTCCGGCATCGCTGCGAGGGTGTTCCTGGAATGTACGGCTGCGAAACGGAAGCAATGTTAAAGAAACGTTTTTTTTCTCGCGTGATTTATATTCTAAACACGTTGTCGCACACGGTCCGACACGATTGATGAGGTTGTACGGGGAAGCGATTTGAATAGTGAAGACGGCTCGAAAGAATAGAGAGACACGGTTATTCGGCCCCTTCTACCGAGGCAGTACGAGAAGCTTGAAGGTTTGACCAGCGGTGAAGGTTAATTACGCACTCGTGGCACACGGTGTCGTCTAGCGAGCGGATCGATTCGAACGGAACTGATGCCGTCAACAAGTAGATTACCTTTGTGTTGACCGGCTGCAGTAAACAGGTGATCGGAAAACGCCAAATTTAGTGCGACAGAACATTGGACTGGTGAGGCTGGCTTCTTGTAAATGGAGCAATTAAAATGATGGAACGATACAACAAAAAACCTTTCACTCCAGGACATTAAATGCCTGTCTAGTGAAAAACGAACTATTCTTGGCATTATAACGACCTGTTTTCAGATTGTTCCTACCCTTGAAATAATCAGGTTTATATCTCATTTGTTTTTACTTGATAAACTTCCGGAACGCAACAACCTGTTGAATAAACCCGTTTTTAAGCATCTTGAAGAAAATATTATTAAACAGCAAATTTATCGATCGAAAAAGAAAAGCGAGAAGTTAATGCAATGCTGAGAGATCTTAGATATTCAGCTAAAATATGCATGATAAGGAGTAGTTTAAGATGTCACCAAACTCTTATTTTTCGAATCTTTAAAAGTCACTTGCTTTGTGAGATTTTTGGTATTATGTTAAAAGCATTGTACGCATGACAATCTAACCTTAGCATGTAAGTGTTAAAACGTCTTGCTTTCAGATCTTGCCGGTGTAATAGAACACCTGCAATCTGATCTAGCGGCATGTAACTGTAACGTCATAAAACATTCAATTTACACCTGCAGCCAAACGAAGTTCATCTGTCGATTGCAGCACCATGCAATAAACATGTCTACCACAAAGCCGTGATTGTTCTGCCGATGCTGTCTTCACCCCTCGGCCCCTGACAGTGAGAATATCTCTGCCAAGGTTGTGCTGTCGGGGTGGTTTGCTTTTATGAAACGGAATCGTGTGATTTGCTTTAATTCAATTTGGCAGCTGTCGCCTCCAACCTGCCCGCTCAGTAGTCTCTTTAGAAGCAGACCCTCAATGTGTGCAGCATAAACAGAAACGAGTAGATAGCGAAAGTTGTACTAGCGCAGAATAGCAAGCAGGCACGACAAACGTGGATTGCTTGCGCAAGGTCAGCAGGGACGGGATCGCGGTCTTGTTCCCGCCGCGCAGCCAATAATTTGATTTACAATCTCTTCTTGCCCTAACGGCTACGGGGCGGGCAAATTGCACCTTTACGAAAATGCTTTTATGGCGATTTCGAAACGTGCCCGTGCGGCGTCCTAACATTTCGTGTTGGCAATTAAAATTTCTATCTTAAAATTTGCTACCGAACATGAGACAGTACCGGCGTCGTCGTAAAGTGAAGACGCATCTCGCAACTCGATTCAATCGTGCAAGCATGTGCAAGGTACGCGAGCATGCAAACGCGATTCCCATGCGTAATGTTTGTGCGGACAGTGCATGCTTTGATGGCATGACGAAGTACGAGACACAGTTTTGGGGTAGTGCGTATAAAAATCCCTTCCACTTTTTTCTGTAAGGGAAACGTAGTTCAACTCGACGATAGTTAACTCTAACCCAACCCAGTCGTTTTTTTCTGCAAATCATCTTCTTCCACACGATCAACGCACAAACTTCATCGCCTTGAGTTATACCTCCGCACACGGAACAATCCATTACACACACACACATTTGGTATGCACGAGGTCGCCAGAAGAGCCTAACCCGAGGTTAGATCATTCTTGTAGCATTTGGCCTACATCATCTATACACTGCCAGAACAATATCACACTCGAACGAGACGCTCCATACGAGGAGAGAATCACACGCACAAAAAAAGTGAAACCATTGCCAGTTGCATAATGTACTGCTCATTAACGGATGTGCTGTCCGTTTTCACTGCAACCTTCCTAAAACGAAGCTTTTGTGTCGAACCACCGGTACCAAACATGTAGCACGCCGCCCCCCAAAAAGCTAACCCAAAAGGATATCCCTTGTTTGGGATATCCGCGAGCGAACACTTTGCTTGCTTGTTTGTGCTCGGGGAGTCGAGCGTTCCGAGCGATTGACACACATTTAGTAACTTTTCGACTCCCAACTTTCGTGCTGCATGGGGTGCATCGAATATTCCGAAGGGCACACACGGCGCGACGTTTGAGACACTTTCCGTCCGACCCCGGTCGATGGTCACTAGAGAGAGAGACTTCAATGCGCCCGATAACGATGAACCCGGCTGCGATCGGGTTTCTAAAGGGCGAGACCCTTTTGAGCGCGCTCACCTGGGCTCAAACTTCACTCAAATCACACACACACGTTTGTAAAACCTTGTCGCTCTTCTTCACGACGCTTCTGCACCGAACGGCGGACGCGTTTCGAATGTGGGTAGTCGCCGCGCGCCCGGAAAGTTTTATTCCACACACTACGATCGCGTCCGCGCGTACCTCGAATCATAGATGCACGCGCGGGCGCGGATCGGATGGAGAAAAAAAAAACGTCGATCTGCTGACGTCTGCGGCAGCTCTGATATTTGTCGTCGACAATTTGAGGGTTCGACAATTCGTGGAATTGTCGATGTTGATTTGTTTGCTTTTGGTGAATAGCCGCTTTTGCTTACTGCTGCGCCGGTGTTTCAGATTCGGGTGTCTGTTTTGCTGAAGAGGGCCATTTTTTCGGGGTTGCGAGGTTCAACGAACATCTGTAGACTGCAGGGAGACTCGATTCTCGTTGGAAGGTGATGATGAAAGTTGTCGGAAACGGTGCAATGGGGATGGTTCTGATTTATGCTATTCTTTTTTTATTGTTTCACATAAATAAATCATTCCAGTTCCTTTGGATACAGTGCTTTAAACGATGTCACTGTATCGTGATGTGTAAGCAATGCGCTTGCTGAAGAGAAATTGAAATAGTAAGATTTCAAAGCTCTAAATGTTCTACATCGATGTGATTGAATGATCACACTTAAAATCCCTGCACTGTGGAATGTTTCATACCGTCGAAACATTTCAAGTGACAGCATTTTCCGATTTGCTTCAAGTGTGAAATGTTTCATCAACGTCCATGAAAAGTTTCATTTACGTGAAATTTTCAAATTAAACGGTTTTCTTTCTCGGTGATAAATTCCCTTCTTTTCACGTTATAGAAGCACACATGGTGAATACGATTAATGATTTATTGATAGCAAAAACAATGCTATACATCTTAATCTAATTCCTTACCTGCTAGTTCGATTTAGTGAAAAAAAAGGTGTATATCACGCTATCTACTACCCTGTACTGTATCATGCCGGCCTACACAGTTCATAGCCGATTCATTATGCCTCTCTGCCAGTCTCTGTATAGTGTACAAAACCCACATTCCACATCGCCCTCACTGCTCCAGCAGCGGATCCGACACGTAGCCCAACTGCTGCAGCTCATCCACCACCCGCTCGTCGCGACTCAGATGCTCCAGCCAGTAGGTGTACGGGAACTCCGGCTTCGTACCACCGTACCGCTCGGGTAGCGCCTCCGGATCGATGTACTTATGCAGCGAGGCCCGATCCGTACCGTGGAAGAACAACCGCTGCCGCATCTTCTCCGTCAGCAGCGGTTTGAAGATCTGGAATGCCGTATCGAACACCCAGCCCTGGTTGACGATGTGGATTTGGCTCGTGCGCAGCGGCATGCTGGTGGCGAGCAGCGCCAGCATCTTCTGCGCGACGGCAGGCGTAAGATTCCAGGCGTGGTTCAGCGTAAGACCCTCCAGATCCATGATGCCAATGCCACCGAGCACCTGCGACTGCGGTTCCAGCGAGCCCACCTCCAGCAGGAGCATGGTCGCCCGGAACAGATCCACAATCGGGATCTTCGACGGGCGCCATTTGCCAAACTTGAAGCATATCACACGTCGTCCTTCTTGGTCGCGGTAAGGCGAAATGGAGATAATGTCATCGTCACCCAGTGACCGCAGCGACATTGGGTTAACGTTCTCGTAGAACTCCGGGTTGGCGTCGCGGAAGGCGTAGTAACGCACCATCAGATTGTACGCATGGTGTACGTGCCAGAAGCGGGCGCGCAGAAATTTGATCAAGTAATCATCATCAATGCGATGGGGAATGCAATCGCCCTTTTCTGAAATTGGAAAAAGATAACATGTTAGCACAACACTGCGTGATTTACACGATCAGTACCTTGTACCATATATCATATCCCGCAGTTCCTCGATCAGCAGACTCGTTCGATCCGGGTCTTCACCCTGCACCCGTGCTACCTCGGCGACTTTGGGCGGGAGTTCCCGCTCCATGTATAACTTGTGGATCACTCCGTCCGGTTCCGGCATCCTGCGGGCGATCTTGGGTCCCGTCCACAAACGGCAAGCACGATTCCTCGGTGGGGGTATTGAAATGAGTTTCTTCACCTACGGAAAATCACAAAACAGCACCAGTGGTAAGAAAAGTAGTATGCCATGCGTTTTGCCCGGTTCGTTTACAAACAACTTGAATATCACGGTGCCTTCTTCTGAATGATAGGGTTTGAGACACCAGTAGACAAAGATAGACACTAAAGCTCTAATAGGAAGCTTATTTTTGAGCCATTAGCGAAACCGTCTGGCCTTACAAACTTTTTGAAGTAAGTCCCACAGAATCTTTCTTCTTTTAAGAGATCTACTATTAAGTAATCAAACTTTACTACCATGCTGATGCGTCTTTACAGTCGTACAAGCACTATCAGTCCACGAAATGCACCACAAGAAGATGCGTACACTCGGTACGGCGGAAAGCGACTGATCGTGGTTCGATCCATCGGTTGGGAAGATCAATTTTCCCTCCACGCACCATTCGAATGCAACGCACATGGAACGGTGCTATTCGCGGTCAATGACACAACCGAGCGGTGAGGGTAGATTTTCATACAGAATTCATGATACGTGCACACAACCTCGCTTGACCGCGTCCGTCAATTACTGTCGAAGAGGCGGAGGTGGAAGCTCCAAAAGTTGTAGGGGACAAAGGCGATCTAGGCGTCAACACCTACCGTGTCTTGCCGGCGATGACAAGGACGCCGCTACTGGTGGTTCATATCTTATATTAATCATATCTACCGTGCGGCTTCCTATCAACAATAGATCTTCAACGGATAAACCCGTCTAGCGATTGTTTTTGATAAAATATATTCTGACCCATGAATAGGCAGGCAGGTTACTAGCAACACGATAGGTTTGATTGCATGGTTCACACCAAAACAAATTAATATTGCATATTTTCATGAGCACGTCCGCGTGTTTACCATGCCTGTTTTGACGACAATAACAGACAACAACCACCGCATCACTTCCGTTCAATGAAGGTGGACCCGAACTGGACAGGAGGTCGAATTGCGTATTTGGAGGAATGCATGACTTCCATGATTCACCCACTTGGACCTCCCTAATGACGCACACCCGCTAGAACCTGTTCCGGTATGGAAAGAAAACATCGATGTTTCGGTTCACAACACAGAAGCTGCGCATCACATCAGTATGGTGACACCGGATCATGCTGGAATTTTCCATGTTGCAACCAACCACTTAGCGGCCAGATTAATCGAAGCCCACTCTTATCAGATCATAATGCATCGTTTCACACACAATAGCCAGGTCGTGGGACGCCGCCCGGATCCGCTGGTGCCCTTTTGCTTTGTGACTAATGCAACCGCGATCGACCTCTGACCAGCATCGGCTGCCCGGCTGCTAGCGGAGTGCTCTTGATGAGAAACTGGTTTAACATCCGAATGCAACCGCATCTGACAACCGCATGTGCGCTCTCACCTCCTAAGCCATGACGCTGAACTTGTACACCAAGGTAGTCCGGATGGAGCGGAGCCTAAACGTGCTCGCGACATTCTAACATCGCCAGAGAGTTCTGTTGCAATAGAGGATATTGAACTTCACCCTAGTGCACCCTGGCTAGCTGTTTGTTTTGCCGGGCTTTCTTTCGATTGTACGTTCCAAGGTGGCCTAATTTCGGACGGGGGCCTCTGCTTCAAAATCGAAACATAATCCAATAGAATACCAAACAAATTGCATTAACGTACACAAACCGACTACGCGACCTTAGTGAGCAGCTCTCGTACCTGTGTCACGTCCAAGCGCTCGGTTTCGTGTGATTAACGCGCCGTTTGCATGCAGAGAACTTCATGACACACAAAAACCATGCGCCAGTGTCACCCATATGGTGCGTTATCCGTACGCTATTATTACCGCACCACGCTGATACAGACTATTAAAAGCCTATGCGTTTTTTTTTTCGCTTGCAAACCGATCACGAGTCTTTCTCCCGCAACGGGTCTTTGCAAAAACCTGCTCTAAATGTGGGCCAATCGCGAGAATTGAAACGTGCTGCTGTAGCGTCTCCAACTGCAGTCGCGCACATAACTGAGTAACGCGAGGTATTCGAGGTCACGCCGGGAAACTTGTTCGAGAAAGTGGGCGTCCAACTAGCAGTGACTCCTCCTCCAATTATCCTGATTAGATGCACCTTTCGGAAGAAATGACGCACGATAGGTTCGCGTGACGCCCGGCAGCGACCCCCCAATTTGTTCCGATGTGCTCACTTAGTAGATTACACTTCCGTTTCACCGCGCACCACCAGAAGCCTCCGTTTCGAAGATCGCACAGATCGGAACGTTCCGGTTGAGCATCTTGCTTATCTAGATCGCGTGCTTTCCGGCCATGCGTAGCTGCGTGGTGGTCATTACATGCTCTTTACAGGCACGCGCACCTGTCTATCGATAATTCAATCGACCATTATCCGCGCGTAAAGTGATGATACCCTATCCCGGTGATTGATCTACCTTTTGTTCGTGCATACTATTAGCCTGGGAGCCGGCTCGATTCCTCGATGAGCTCCAGCCCACAAACGGGCCCGGCTTCAGTGCGGCGACATTCATTGTGCGTTGCAAGCTTATCGCACTTTTCGCAAAACTTCACCAATCACACACGAGCTCACGCACGATCCGCCAACTCTCGGCGCACTGCAAAAATCGAACTGAGCCACCGCCGAAGAAGCGTGGTAAGAAGAAAGATCCTGTTCGGCCGATCGGCTTACATCACGCGAACCAATTCTCGAACCACCGGTTTGGAAATCAGTTCAGCCACCTGGACAGCATCGCATGCCAGAACACACATACAGACGCGCAGACGGATAACGATGCTCTTGGAGGTCCAAACAAGTTTTCCCACCGATGAACTCCGTGTTCGTGAAAGGCGACTTCAGCAAAAGGGCGCTTCTGGCAAGGTGTACGGTGTTTCGAGGCGTTCACCTCCGTGAATGAATCAACGACACCGGGCTGTCAAGGTCGTTACAGTATGCAGTGGGCGAAATATTCGACCAAACACTCTACCGGGT
The DNA here is from genome assembly GCA_002091845.1 of Anopheles cracens. Taxonomy (NCBI): domain Eukaryota; kingdom Metazoa; phylum Arthropoda; class Insecta; order Diptera; family Culicidae; genus Anopheles; species Anopheles cracens. The sequence goes on along the minus strand of KZ071408.1, from coordinate 122,995 downwards.
TCACATTCGACTGTTGACGAAGGTTTTCGAATCGAGAAGATGTAATAGATGGTGTTTTTGGGTATTAATATTGTATGCTGTCACGAAAACATTCTTCATTTGCCCTCAATAGGGATTCCGGCTCACAAGTCTTCAGTTATAAGAATCGTGATCAATACTGATCGTGGATAAACAACGGCTTGGGGCATTGAAGTTATCTCACGAAGAGCACGTTCTCAGCGATATGGTCCACTGACTGAATCGTGCCCTGACCGTCAAATCGGTGCGCTAGATTAGAAATTGTAAATTAATATTGTATTGTCTGTGGTTTATTTCCACTTCTAGACCCTTCTCAGTGCATGCGAGCTGTTGTACAAGCTCCAGAACCTGACGAACGAGCATGTAGGCTCAACAAGGCAAGCAACAAGAACCTAGCAAACACGTAGCGTCGTTGCCACTGCAGCGACCTTAAACTTCGACGTCTAGGTCAGTTCCCACAAAAGGGACGCTTGATCCCCCAAACAATGGGACACAGATACGGTCATCCGGTAAGTACCACCACGTCAACTAGTAGTGGATAAGAACAACTGCTTATCCGTGCCGTAAAATCGTAAATAACGCTTGTCCAGCAGGTGACAATCACAACAGTTCTCAGCGATACAACGGACAAAAAATAGCACTTTACTATAGCAACCTTGAGTGCACTACCAGCTCAACTTTGCTATCCATCACACAATTACTCCCATTGGTGCGATGTTAATGAGTCACACGGTGGGAGGAGAAGCGACCACTCCACACACGTCGTGCCCTACTTCACCGTTCCCGTCACCTTTAGTCACATTCCACAGCGTAGGGGAGAATAAAGGAAATACGGGATGATGCAGGGTCGGTTAAAGCTTGTCAATTGCAACGCGAAAGAGAAGGATATGCCTCACCAAGGCCAACTCGAGGGGTCAACAATCCGCTGCGCGATCTGCGCGGATCGACTCCAATCATCCAACCGCCGTACGCAGAGAGGTTAATAGCTTCACATAACCTTTGGGCGATTCGACGCTCGATGCTTGCGTTCGGAAAGTCTTCTCGTGTACGTGATCGGTTATTAAAACGCCCCCCTTTCGGAACTAGAATAGAACCCTAAAGGGAGAGCCTTTGTGCGGAATGGTGGACGCTAATCCATCACCGCTGGTTCTGGCCCACTCAACATCGAGTCAACGTCGCGTGGCTCGCGTCTCACGTTCACGAGTCGATTACATGCCGCGGGGGTGCATGCGCTAATCCGTCTCCTGATCGTGGGTATAACGTCTATAATGCGCTGAGAACGGTATGATTGAAAGGTGTGGCGGTAATAGTTTCTGCATCTTTTTTTCTTCCCTAACTTCACTAACCCAACGGCTAAACAGCTGTGCTTTATTGACATTTACTGTCAGCTAATAGCAACAGCGGCTCGATTAAGCACTCGATCGGATCTAATAAATTAGGTCAGTCATCGAAACTGCCGCTAGGGAAAGCCTACACACTTAAGTGGACAGCTTTAAGCACATTATGATCGAAGGGATGGGCTACGTTCAGTAGCAGTACTTCCCGTGTAGCAAAAATTACATCAATCAGAATTAAACGAGTGCGAAGCACTCCATAAAATTAGCTAAGCAGATATAACACTGGAACGCGAACCAGAAGAAGCATGTTTTCCCTTCCCGGAAGCTTAGTGTCGAACGTCGCCAAAGAGCCGACGATGGAATCGAGCTCTTTTTTTGTGCGTTTATCACCCACTCAATACGCCTCATCAAGCGTGGTGACTTGCGCAAACATGGTGACAAGCTGTGTAATCCTGTTCGAAGCGTTATAGCAGCTATTTTATGGTTCATGGTTTGTTTTTTGTTTTTTTTTTTTGTTTGGCAACCACTTGTTCCATATGACCTTTTTTTGCTTCTCCGGGCATTTCGGACCGATAAAACGACTTTTTTGCATGCGTTCAACATTCGTCCACCGAAGCGTACGCATGGCGAATACAAAATGATGCTGGACAAGGATCGAGCAGCAATCGTAATCTTCGTTCTCCCTGCGGTTCTTCTCTTTGAAAGTCACTTCAACCAAGCAAAGAATGCAATATCTCCATTTAGCACATTGCTTTATGATTGCCGTTGTCGCAAACAACCTGGATGATGTTCCAGGTGGAAGTAATCGAGCCTTCGGCGTGCGTTTTTCTCGAACTGTCCACAAGCGGCAGTGAGCTAGAACACGAACCTTCACTTTCACGACCGATGTCACTCGAAGGCAACCTGCCGGCTTCACTCGTTTCCAGCTGCTGCTGCTGCTGCTTCTCCACAAGGTAAGCGCGGTGCGCTAGAACTGGAAGACATTGCAAGCAACGCTGGATGAAACTATAAATATTCAATCTCAAGGACCACACGGACGTCACCGGGCGAACTCCAGGGCTAGAACGTTCCACAGGGAAGCTGTGGCTTGAGTTGTCCTCCATTGACGTAAGTTTCTCCAACTCAAAAATTATTTTCTGACCTCAGTTACTTTTGTCATAGCCTCACACACCACAGCCAACGTCGATTAACGGTTCAATTATGGTTCTGCAAATGCGGTTTTGCGAAACCAAACCCCCAAAAACCCCAAAGCATGGCACACTGCAATCAATTTCGCATTCCTTACGAAAATAATCCTCCCTTCGACTCAAGCACAAATCGAACGCGCTAATCAGCACAAGGTCCGGCGCAGTCACTGCCTCCGAGGTCAGTCTACAGTGATAATACTTATCAGCAATGTTTTGCTACACATGTCTTCAATAATATGGAGTAGTTTCTCGGCGTAATAGCCCGCTGAGCTGATTAGCCCAAATCTGGTAGCGGGAGACAGTGAGAGGAGATGCAAAGTAAATGTCATACCTCTCAAATGGTCCACCGCTTAAACTATGCGTCACTGATGCGCCAAAGACCTCAGAAAACAACTGCAACAGGCGCAAGTAATCTGATCGTGCGTAAAACTGTGCTTCTCGTTATTCCGCATGGCACTGCAGCTTGATATGGCGGAGACAACACTAACCGCCGCTGTTCTTTCTCACACAGCACACCACAGGAATGCTTCAATGCTCACGCCAATATGTCCGCCGAAGAAACAAAAATCTGGAATGCAACAAAGAACCAACACACCACTGCTCCCCACACTCCTGGGACGTACACGAAGTATACGTACACGCGACACGGCACGTTCGTATCCAGCTCGCGCGACTCGGCCTGTGTGTTCTTGACGCCAACTACGTTCTGGCTCGACGACGCACCAACACTAACTGAACGCACTCGCGAGCGGTTTGTTTCGCCCGCCCGGGCCTTTATTATTACGCGCGCACCCTTGCAAGTGCCCACATCCATCTGCCCTGTCCGCCGGATGCGTGTTGGAGCGATGCTTGTCGTTCAGTTTTGTTTACCACCCATTCCAGTTCTTCCAGTCGCGCGCTGGAGAACCCAACCGAAAAAGAGAGACTGGCGAGTTCTACTTGCGACAATGCGTGTTGAGCTCATCCAAGAGTGTCTCTCGCGAATAACCCCTCCAGAATATGAACAAACCATTCCCATACCGAGAGAGAAGATCGAGCGACCGTAGCAGAACAGAAAACAATTATTTTTTTGTATGCCCAGTGTCCAACACATGCGGTTTGAACGAGGGGTCAGTTTCCACCATTCGTACGTTCTTACTTCTTGTGCTCATAGGCAGCAGTAAACCCAATCGGCAAACTAGGCGTCATATCGGTCAAATCATAAGTCCAACCGTGCGCGCGATTAGGACTATAATTATTATCGAATCGAATGAAACTTGTTCGACCCGGACCGAACCTCGTCACTGCCAACGAGAACGACGATTTTCTGGCCCGACCGTTTCATGACGTTTATCAATCGATCGATCGGAGCCCCATTCTCCGGTCGTAATGCATGACGAACATAATTAAATAGCTCCGTAATGGATAGGCAAACGGTTAGTTCCTCTAGCACGCCACTAAGATTTGGTCTTTGAAAAAAAAAAAACACTCGTTCCGGTGGGTGGTCGGTGTCCTCGAGCGGTGGGTGGGGTAACCCAGAATATATAGAAAGTTTTTTCCCCCCAAGCGATTCCTAGTCCGATTCCAGAGGAGAACCTGCGCTTACTGTTGGGCGGCAGGAAATAAGGAGGATATAGATAATAGTTAAGAGCTCTTCAATCATTGTTGAACGATCCTCAAGCAATCAGACCAGCTAAGTAGAGATATTATCCATTCAATACTAAAGGATTTTCCTGAAAGCCTGACACAAGTCTATAGATAACAGCATGGCCAAAAGTTGGCTCCTATGCTTTAGACAGTTTACGGTTCCCTGCTATCGTACTGGTCTAACACTTACCTTCGTGTACTGATATTTATTTAACGTCGAAAAGATTTCGGCTTCAACTCACTTGTATCTCCAAATTGGTCGATTATGTCCATATTTCAGGAATCCTCTAGTGGACTTGTAGGTTTGTCCAGCACCACTTTGGTGAGATTACCAAACTCATTCCATCCACACGGTGCGTCGAGCTCACGTTTCCATTTTCAAAAAAGAGACCTCTTTATTTTCTTCCTTCAAATGTATCTCGTTTTCACGTGTTTTTTTTACTGATTTCCGCCTTTCCTCTCCTTCCTGTACGTGCGCGTGTTTCTCTTGTTCCTGTTGCGGTCAAAATATAAAAAGAAAACAAACGACAATGCAAAACAAAATGGCGATTAAAAAAAAAAAAAAACTAAAGCGCAAATGAGAAGAAGGGCCACTTCGCAATATCAAATAACATGTAGGGGAAGGTTATGCATGTTTCTTTTCGTGTTTTGCTTCGCTTTTTGTGTAAGGAAAATTGCGCGTTATCTTTACCGTACTTTTGATTAGATGTGTAGTTAGAGTAGATGTCCGATTTGCTTCCGCCTTCACGTTCTTCCATAAGCGATTCAACACACAACAAGTTACGCAAGTCGTCGTTATCGTCCGTTATACTGTACGAACCCTACTTGCCACGGCTATTTTGCGCCAGTTTTGCCACGTGTCTGAGAGTGTTTCACTTCCGGTCTAGCTGGCGTAAAATGAGGAGAAAGCATTTCTTTTCGCATACGCAACAACACCACGGGGTATGAATGTATGAACGTTTTGTTTTGTAAATCAACTGTATACTTCCATCATGCACCCACCGCATAATTTCACATACATCTGCTCACGCTCAGCTATTTAACAACTCGCTGCTTCTTCACATGCCTTACGGGGTGTGTCACGTCATTCTGTGCACGGCAAAAAGGTTACTTACGGTATAATAAAACAAAAAGAAAAAGATAAATCGTTTGCAAATCATCCACAATTTCACAAGGAGGAAAAATACAAAAAAAATCAAGCTCTCATACACTATTTTATCGATAAATCTTAATTCGGTCTGGCAACAAACAAATCAAAAGGGTAACAATGTTTGATTTGCTCATCTCGACCATCCAAATAAACACACACGCACAGATCGTCCATAGTGCTTGTGTGATTGGTGCGCTTCCTGTTTTTTCTTCTTCTTCGTACCTTTCCCATCTTTTTGGCTAAATAGCTCGGTCCGTTCGTCCACTAGCCACGGCAAATACGTTGCCTGATGCGCGATGCTATGCTTCGCGTGTTCTGTCGAGAATGTGTGTTATAGTTACCGAATTGAAGGAAAATTAAACAGGACCAAAACAACTAAATCGACTCCGATACTAACAGGCGGGCCAATGCGCGCGCAACTTTAAAAGTTTTCTCTGCTCTGTTGCGCACACGCGCCTGTACACGATATATTGTCACCATATGCGCATATTATATTAAATATATGGTTCCTCATAAGGATCGTCGCGTTGTCATCGTCGTCTAATCCGCCGCTTCCGTGGACAGTGCGAGAGAGAGAGACTAATTCGCTGGCTTTTTAGATGCTATCTGCTTACTGAATGGCGCTATTTTGTGTTTGTGTGTGTGTGAATTTTCGATTGCATTTGGTTCGTTTTAGTTCGGTTTACGATTCAGTTTCGTTTCCTTTTTAGTTTTGCGCAAATATATCTATAAATACGAGTTTTAATCCTAGCTCCGTTGCGCTCGCTTTCTGCACGAGTGATTCAATTCCACAGATGTCCACAGACGGATCTCCCGAACACGACGTCCGTCTTTCTCTCTTTCCGTTGCCGGGATGCTTACGCACACATACACATAGCCAACAGCAAGACAAAGAGAGAGAGGAGAAGAGTATGTGTATGGAAAGCGACAGCCAAAAAGTAAACGCTAGAAGTTTTATCAGGTTAAGAAGCACGGCCTTTTAAAGGGGGGTTGAAGTGTAAACGGGTTTCCTGCAATATCTATAACGGTGCATAGCGCAACGATCGGAAAGTGGGCGGTATGTGTGCGTGTGTTAAGGGTGTGTTTGTGTGTGCCTGTGTGCCTGTTTGCTTTCGGTCGTACTGCGCTGCTGGATGATTAAAGGACACTGTAGTTGCATTGTTTTGTTGTTTCGCTGCCAATGAAAACGAGGTGTTTTATGTTTTTGTTTTACGTGTGTGTGTGTGTGTATGTGTCTAAAGTTGAATTGGAGTCTTTAGTCACATTACTCCACAACCTTCAGCACCTTTCCTATAGCGATAGTTTTATCTGTGAAGAGATAAGAGAACAACCGCAGCATTAATAGACCAGGAACGGTGCTGGGCTCCGCGCTCCACAACTCACTTTCATCTCGAAGCGTGAAGCGACCCATCTGCGGGAATAGTTTAAACTGCTCTAAGCATATCAAACCGGAACATTCAATCCTCATAATGGCGACCTGATCCTGCTTCACGAAGCGTGGCCTTGTCTTGGACTTTTCTCCCGTCTTCCTATCAACTAAACAAATAAGAGCCTGCGCGGATGGACAAACGAAAAACATCGATTAGGGATGCAGAATGTAAAACAGCGCATGAAATTGAGACACACTTACCTTAACAGTAATTTCTTCAGCAGCACAGTTTATATGCATGACGGCCGAATATCCTGCACAAATGATTGATTTGTGTTCTAGGATGACGACCTGTGCGTCGAAAATCTTGCCCGTCTTGATCGGATTGGATGCGTCGCACAGGACAAAACCGGGCGAAACGTCCTCCTCTTCAATGCCCTGCAAAAGAAATAGAAAAAAACAATGCACAGGTGCTCCGAACAACAAATTGCTAAAAGGACTTATGCTGCACTGAGTGGCTAAAGGGACGGATAGAAAGGGTATAGAATGAACATATCCCTTTCCAGAGCATCATTGTACACCACAAGACGAGTTCAGAACATCAGCTCTCGTTACAACCTTACTTATAGTTATCAAGATAAGGCTCTTCAATCTGCTACTCACACTCAAAATGCAATTCACTACCTCCAGATAAGTTTTGTTTTGCTAGAAAGTGATCATACATACCTTAACTTTGATTTTCACATTTTCGCCCGGCCCCACCGAGGTTACCTCCTCATCGTCGGACCACAGCTGATCGACGCATACTTGAGTCTGGAAGCAACGAAATCGGAACAATGCATGCGATAAGATATAGGCTCCAGTGCGGTGTCTCAACAACTCGGAAGACTCACTCTATTCGGCATCACGAGCAGATTGGTGCCCTTCTTCGCCTCGCCCGACTCCACCTTGCCCATCAGCACCGTGCCCATGCGTTCGTACTTTTCCAGTGTTCGCTTGTCTACCATTCCGGTGAGCGACATGATCTGTCCGCCGATCGTGGATTTACCGGCATCTGGGAATAGAAGCCAGTCAAAATGGTGCTATATACGCTTGCTTCTAACAGGCTTCGTCACTCAGCCCCGATACACCACTCTTGGTGGGTGGGGATGGGCCAGGAAAAACAAGAAAACCCCTTCGGCTCTCACGGCTTGTGCGAGTTGCGAAATTTGGGTGCGAGATGAGTCAGTGGGGACAGCATAAACCTATGCTAGTAGGATAATGATGGGGTGAGGGAGAGGGCGAGGGGAGAAGAGGATGAAGCACGATAGACGCATAAGAAGGGAAGTATTTCGCGATCGGAAATGAAGAACTGCATTTCGACACATCACGCACGCATAGCGTGAGAGAAAGAGAGCGTGGAAGAGAATAAGAGAGCCTATGAGCAGTCTATGAATGAGTGAAAGAGATAGTGTGGATAAAAATGGATATGCTACAGATTTCGACTACTGCTACTAGACTGTACTTCTGTTGACTTTTTTTACTGTGAAATCTGTGTGTGATATCAACAGGATCTCATATTGCAACGTACAGAAAAGAACATAAAAATGTGTTATAATGAAAAAAAGAGCCGTAATTTATTTTGCAAAATTACCTGACCGTCATTGTAAAAAAACGGGTATTGCCTCGACGCAAAAAGCGGCTCGCAGCGGATCGTCGACGGCGCCCTTTACCATTTTTAGAACATTATATCCAATGAACATTTTTCATGACTCTCAAATCATGAATGATAGGTCTGAGAAGATGAATTCTCGACGGACTTTCAATTTGAATATCCAACGACATAAATAAAGAGGAAAACGAAGAAGAGTGTCATTTGGAACCAAAAACTAAATACTGGATCCCTTAACATGAAGTATAAACGATA
>KZ071408.1:55229-66601 GCA_002091845.1 Anopheles cracens | reverse complement strand
CACTGTACCTTCATTTATTTATCAATGAAGCGAAGAAAACAGCACACAGCTAGTGGAGGCGGTACATCTCTCACAACTGACAAGAGTTATCGCGATTTTGTGGACATCTACATCGAACCTGAGTTGGTGCGCTTGAGTGTAACCGCGCACCGCCACACGCGTCAAACACTCTCGCACACGAAACCACACGGTTTGTAGGTGGACGTGATAAGCGTGTTGTGGGAAGTACTCTACCTGTGCGAGCCGTGAGACGTGCTGTGAGACTATTTATAATGCCCCGAGAAAGCTTCTCTGATAATTAATGGTTCAAGATGGTACGTCCGGATGACCAGCCGGCAGTGCGATGACTATGAACACGGCGTCCGTCTGTTGTTATACTTGTCGTAACCACTGGTAACATCGCGACGCATGTGGCTTGTTGAGTTTGAAGTTGTCATGTTGGGTAGCAAAACATCAGTTCATCCCTTTTGCGTGTTGGTAATCGATGATTCGAAACTTGACAACTCCGCAGCTACCTGCCGGTCCATGTTCAGTTTTTGTTCCATCAGCAAAACAATTACCGGATGACTGTTTTAAAGCCAGCCAGCCAGTCCGTGTCGATGAGCCGTAGAACCGTCGAGATTCGGACACGCTACGGACAGGAATAAGTTGAAAATTGTCGCACCACACGAGCCCGATTCGTCACGAGCTTCCGTTAATTTTGCATGGGGCAACTCGGCAACATGTCAAATCTGCGATCGAACTAGTAGATCGCTCCGATCTCCTCTAATGGTTCTAATTCCGAGCGCTTTCGGTTCATGTCACTCTTGGAGCGACGCGAACGCTATGTGAAACACACAGCCCACCATAGCCTAGACCCACTTCCAGCCCATTAAACTTGAAAACACAAAATTTTGAGGTCCGGGCCCCTATCTTATCGGGTCGCGCGATGCCAACTGGCCGCGCGCTGGACGCGTTTGTGAACACCGCCACAAATGGCGCGTCTTCAGGCAACCCGGAGTCCGTGGCATGTCGATCCTTTATCTTATCGGCGGTGGTGGTACGGAAGATCTACAAGCACACGACCGCTGGAAGTCGCTCGCCGAAGGGCTTGCAGCTAGGGCAGCCTACGTTGGCGTGTCATTTCTTTATCGCGTACAGTCGCGCTCGCCATTTGTGCACTTGTTGTTACTTGCGTTTCCTAGCCTCGAAAGCCGCGAAGTAATGTCCTAATTTCATCAGTTATTTTCGTCGCCGACGAGACAGTTTGTGATAACGAAGGTCACGCTTTACAGGTGGGACGGTACATTTTCAAACATTCCGAATTAAGAACGTTTAAATCACGTCTAACGCATTGAATGGGTGTGCCATAAATAATGCCACCTGTTGGTTGCGGATTAACTGCAACATTGTTGCAAGAAAGGCACTGCTACACGCAGACAATCCGGTTTGGGAAGAACCTTCCGATGCATAACTGCGCGTTCATTCGTAGAAATTGGATACAATCCCACCTGAAGCAGACGTTAAATTCATAAACTTCTTCTTAACACCTGATGGTTTTTTTGTGCACTGCACCTTTAATTTGATTCATCTTGAGCAATAAATAAGATGGGTCATAAATTAATCCGATTGCTTCCGCCGTTGCACGTATGGGGCCGTACCGAACCCGACAACGTAATCTTCTCCAGTACAGACGCATAAAAGGGAAGAAATCAACTCCACGGGATGCACATGGCGTGTGGTGGAACTCGTAACACGACTTGCCTGTACGAACGGAGCATTTGAATAAAGCTAGACATTCATCTTCGCAGAAGCAAATAACAAAACGGATGTTTTATCACAAAAAAAGACCAAACCTGTCCTCGTGCTTCGCGGCTAACAAGTGTGCAGTTTTTGTGCGATTCCAAACCCCCATCAACAAGAATTACACAAGCGATGTCAAAACGGATCAGCGGCACTAAACGGGCAGCTTTCGTGTTACGAGAGCAGCGTCTTTGAGGAGGTGTATGACAGCAAAAAATGCTTCCAAAAGTCTTCAAGCATACATGCCCGTTCCAAGAATCTGGCATTAGCCCTTGTCTTGCTGGGGGGCTATTTTTGCGCTTCGAATCCAATCCCATCCCATCCCATCCCATGTACAAGAACCTTCACTTAATGTCAAAGCTCTTCGCCAGCTTCTCACAGCAGGGGACAAAGTGGTTTAATTACAGCTGACGTAGACGGAAAACAGAAAAAAATGCACACGACCGTAGCCATAAAGTAAACATACCTAAAAGAATCTTGCATCAAATTTATTCAAACACACTTCACTTCCACCACGCGATCGGCTGGAACGGAACATGACCCGTGCCGTGGCCATCTCGCAGCATAAAACACTGCACGATACAAAGTAAATAAGAAAAAATAAACGTTCGTAGAAGTGTTTACCCTTATCTTTTGGCATTCCATTCTCGAAATTTTACGTATAAGGCGTTATTTTGAAACGATTGTTTTACGGCTGTCAAGGGCTGAAGTTTAACGTCTGATTACAATTAAATAAATTCCATATCTGTCAAACAGGTAGTAGTAGTGGCAGTAGTTCCCGAAACGAAAGTGGCAAACGTGGCTCAACGCATGTCACAGGCGTTCCAGGGCTGCAAGATTTATGAGAGTGAATTTTTCATTTCCCTCCTGCCCTGCCGCAGGGAAAGCCGAAAAACAACGCACCCGTGTATTTAGAATAATGATGAAAGGTAGCAACAGCAAAAAAAAAAAACAAAACACCGTCCGTCGACAGAAAATGGCTCCTTCTCGTTCCGTCCACCGCGTGGCGAAACGCGAGACGAACCCGGCGGACCGGTTCGGCTAAAGGCGAAAATGAAAACGCAGTTCTTTTAAAGAACCGTGCGTGGAGTGAAAACGCCAGCAAAAAAAAAACACACAAACACATAACCTCAAACGGAACATTGCGGAACGCAACTGACGAGCTAATGAAACGTGCAAAATGTGTGTGTGTATGTTCGCGGTCTTTAGTACCAACACAAACACACACCCGGAGTGGGCCACACGTTGGCCTCCCAGTGGTGGAATTCATTAAAAGGTAGCTCGGGCTGGCAACGGAAAAACAACGCCACGAAGCGAAACCTAGAACGAACGCAAAACTTCAACCAGCATGGGTTTACCTTTGGGAAGTTAGGGTTCGGGAACGGCTAGCACAGGGGGTGGTTGGCGGGAACCGCACAACGATCGTGACGAAAGAGTACACCACCCAGCAGAAGCTCTCCACACAACACACACCACGATCGCGTACCTCGGGCCGAGCGGCTAGCACAGGGGGTGGTTGGCGGGAACCGCACAACGATCGTGACGAAAGAGTACACCACCCAGCAGAAGCTCTCCACACAACACACACCACGATCGCGTACCTCGGGCCTACGCTCGGGCGATCTTCTTCGCGGGACAATTTTGCGACACATGTCATGTCACGACTGGGAAGTTCTGGAGTTACGCTTGGCGGTGCAAAAACTTATGTCACTGTGCGCCTCCCGCCGACGTTACCCTTGACTGAGTACGAAGCGCACCGCCCGTGGTCCAGAACCACCGCCAGAAGCGAACGCTCCCATGGCTCGATCGTGCGCCGGTTGCGGTTGATCGCGTTGAGGTTAGGTTTAGTTTTGCCATCGGTGGACACTTTCGCCCGCGTGTGCCGGTAAGCGAATTAGCCAACTGACATCGATGCCGGCGAATGGTGGTGAAAATGGTGAAAGTCCACACCAGTGGGATAATGTGACACCGAAACTATTGGCGGAGTGCGGTGAAATGGAAAATATGTCTCGGAAAAACTCCGTACGCAGTGACCGCAGCGCGCGGTAACTAGATTATGCTTGACGTTGGTGCCATTGTCTTCGATTACTGAGTGCGTTCACGGGCACACGGCTCGTGGATGTTTTCACTTTCCTGCTAAAGTGAGGTGAGCCTTTTTCACGTCTATGTTTGAGGTAACTAGAGCGATATGGTGAATAATCAATTTTTGCGCTCCTCTAAACTAATCAAGCGAAACTCCAGGGTCGATGGATTGGTTTCAAACTGCGCCTACTTTGACACGGTTTCCGTTGGGAGTCGTGTCAGAGCAAAGGCACAGGCGCGAAGGCGGAAATCTAAGCAAGCCACGGCCACGTACGGGTTTTTTGGATTACAACATCTCAAGCTTTGACAATAAGTTTATCTACCCTCGCGGAGGGTGGTTAGAGTTGATAGCATTGTGCAGCGAATTGCAATGAGCGCGACGCTCGCACAGATCTGAAATGCATATCTGGAGGACGGACCCAACGTTGGAGCGCGCGTTCGATAAGGAACCTATGACGAATTAAGTCGTGACTATTCCACAGGCTAATCATTTGGCGAGATAATTCGATGGTCTACGACAGTTGTGTGTTCCAAGCGTATCACACATACTGCTGAACGTTGCGATAAGCACAGGGAAGAAGAGAAGTGTCCATCCTATTTATGCGTGGAAATCCGACATCCAAATGCCAGCAAGTCTTCTGATCAAGTTGTCATCGAGCGTCTTGCCATCGGTGATGATCCTCGTGGATGGCGCACTTGTTGAACCTGTCCAGCAGTACTTCAACACAACGTAAGGGTACACAACCTCTCCGCGGAGGGTTTGCTGAAGTCACTCGCCATTTCATTAGCATAAGCAAACAATTAATCGCAGCCCCTGGTTGGTTTGGATGTGCCAATCGTGCGTATGGAAACGTCACGGCGAGAACTCTTTTCCTCCGCAACGGGTCGGGAGCACGCGACTCGAGCTTGTAGATCGTTTCGATACGAGCGAACGAGGGAGAAACCTCAACAAGGTCCAACTGCATAAAACCTCCAATGGCCGTTGCGAGAAGCGGCGTAGAAGTTCACGATAATAAATCATGTATAATTTATAGAACACATAGAGCCAACCACACACACACACACTCCTCAGCGGAGTAGTAGCCGTGCATCAAGACGAACAAAACAACGCTGTGGAAGAAGAGTGCGAACACGCGTCTCGGCTAAAATGTTGTAATTAACCACACAAACCCGACGCTTCCCGACTTGTTGCGGCGTGGTTTTGGCGCGGGGGCAATTAATCAGCGAACAGCAACAACCTGCTCTAGCCCGCTCGAGAAGAGTAAGAGTGAACTTCTTTTCCACGCCAAGAACAGGCCGGGGACGGATCGAATTGATTCGCAATCCGACTTCGGTCGATTGGTGTCACATTGGGTGTACGGGCGAAGGGAAGTTATTTCTCAACGACGACATCTTTACACTGCTCGAGATGTCTTCACGCTCTCTACGGAGGCTCTTCCAGCAGGCGTAGGCTTTATTTGACGTGTTTTACGAGCCTGACTTTTGTTGATGTTATTCGAATAAAGCCTGTGTTGTTTATGGTCCCCTGTTTACACCTGTCTGTTTATGGTTGTAAAATCCAAACAAGCCCGATACATCATATCAATCAGTGAGAGATCTAGCTTCCGATGGCCCATTCCGCCCATTAGTCACGGATGCATAAAAAGAAGCAATAAACGTACGGCCCGTTCCGCCCGGCAAAGGGCACCACCATAATAATCAGCACTTGCAAGTATGCAAGGAAACCTGGTAATGATATTGGTTCTCCTGCAAGCTGATGATAGTCTCCCCGGCCCCAACTCTTGAATGGGCCGCACGTGACTCTCGCCGGGCCACGATCGTCATGGAGGAGGCTGCCGGTATCGAAAGATGGAATAAAAAACACAAACACACCGAAGAGGCCGCACGCTCGGCGTGGTGTTAATTGATTAATCACTTCGTTAGGCAGCGATTTAATGCCACCGTGCTGTGCAACCCGGTACAGCCCGGGAGGTCAAGTCCATCCAGACTCCAGCGGCGCGGCGCTCGAATCGAGCCGAGATTTATCGATGTCCAATCGCGTTCTGATTGCAGTTTCACTTGCCAGAGAAAACGCTCAGAGCACATCGGCACACCGAAACGAGGTCGCCGAGCTGGACGGAGGACGTCCCAAAAGCCCGCGGTGCTTTCCGTTCCGTTTCAATGTCATGACGCTGGACGCATTAAGTAACGGCTTGTACGAGTGTGGCGCTGTTGCATGTTTGCATGCTGTGACGTACACGGTAGCATTAATTGAAGACTTGTGTACACACGCGCGACCACACACACGCGCACACACACATACAGTTGCAGTAACCTCGATGTGGACGCTTTGGAACGTTCGGGAGACGAGCACGAGAGCATGGCGGTAAATAACGACAATTGCCTCGATGTTGCAGCTATTTATTTGTGTGTTTTATGCGACAGCGATCGTCTCGCGGGCGGTCACATGGCGCTTGGTTCCATTGAACGAGAGAACGGCTCTCCTGTGTGTGAGTGTGTGAAGCCAGTGTGCGCCGAGATTCATAATTGCTTTATGGATAGTTGACTCGACTTCCTCCGGTGCTCCAGTCTCCGGCTTTCATGTGGCGGTGGTTTTCTGTTTATGCCGACGATGTTGTTCTGCTCGTAAATGTCATGTTCTATTAAATATCTATGCTAGAGCACACCGGAATGGGGCATTTATTCTTGCGCCTGTAAAGGTAACAATTAGGTTACGTCGAGATCTAACCGCACTAAACACGTGTTGAATCTCTATGAAACCGGCGCCATAACAGAGGCATTTAAACTGCAGAACGATCGTCATTGTACGTCGCGTTCCGTAGGCTCCAAAACTCTCACACAAACGAGCCCCGTTGTCCTCCAGCTTCAATTACACAGTACCTTCCAAACATTGACATTGAGATTGACAACGGCGTCGGCCGAGAGCGGCTGTCTTTCGGTGAAAATGGTCTCTTTTCTGTGCCGGGCGGATAAAGCAGTTTCGGTGGGTTCGATGGGTGGCATCACGAACGGGAGACAAGGTCCCGGAAGGAGCGAAATTGACGGTAATGGTCTAACTGGGTCGTTGACAGAAGTGCCCGGGACAGCTGGACGAACCGCTCAATGAAGCCATTAGCGTGTCGTTGAATCATTTTTAATAATTCCGAAATATTAATCAACAACAGTTTTATTGTAAGCAGAAATATTTTCCTCGCAAAACATGGTAATGATCCAATATTGTGGACGATTTTTCCAAACAATTGTTGTGGAATGTGTCAGTCTTCTTCGACTCGCGTTTTTGTCATTCGGTAACAGACTATAAGAGCACGATATTGAATTATATCGTGGACATACAGAGCAGAAGGTTAATAGAAATTAATATTAACGTGCGCCAAATTGTCATTGACCTATGTTTACAGCAACGAACGTGGCGGATACTACGATTTGGTTCCTTATATTTGTCAGGAAATACCTCAATGATTAGTGTACAATTCATCGCGCGTGGCACTGCTTGCGAGGGCTGCTGTCTCGGTACTCGTTTTGTTTTTTTTTCCACTAACTTTTCATCTCATTTATTGCTCGTCGTGGGCGACATGAGTCTATTTCATCAATGTTTCGAAAACACCAACTTACCTTCCTAGTAGTAGCCTACTACGCCGCTCTTTGTCACCAGCAGCTGTCAAACTGTTTTGACACGTAGTATCACTTATATCTTCTAGCTTCTGGCTCACAACACACACACACACTGAACATTCACGCTACACCTGATTAGGCTGTATCACAGGGAAAAAATGGAAAAGAGCAAAATTTTGAACGGAACGGCCACGATGACTTTTGCGTTTTTTTTTCTCGTTTCGTTGAGTGACGGTATTTGTGCGCTCCCCTTTTTCGCATTACCGATGCACTTCCCGATGCGCGCTGCACATGCACAAAATAGCGGCATCCAGCACGGTAGCCGCCAACGGTAACCACCCACCACCCCCAGCGAACCGGGCGCTTTCCGGCACCCTTCGCTTGTCAGTGCACGTTGCACCTGACACACGCCGTGCGCCCAGGGTGCATCTTATGCATGGGCACGAAATTAGCACACACACAGGGCCACGAACAGGCCGGCACACGCTACTTTGATGGATAATCGTGTAGCAAACGTGTTTTTTGTTTCGTTTTTTGTTTGCTACTTACTGCCCAGGGCTTCTGATGTGCGTTTTTTCTGCTTTGCTTTGCCCGTTGACTCTCAACCGCGCCACCCACCCACCCTCACAAACACACACACACACACACACACACACACACACAAATTGCACAAACTGCAGCACCACAATGTTGTCGGCGTTTCAAATTCCTACCCTTAAGCTGTGAGTGTGTGCATGCGTTTGTGTGTATGTTACGCAAGTAATTCTTGTTTGTAATTTCGTTCACACGCGCGTCGTTCACGGATGGTGTTCTAATCGCGTGTCGAATCGATCGATGATGCTCTAGAAAGTGTGCGGTGCGGAAAGACGAGACACTACTGGGCGTGAGTGTGTTTCGGTGGGGGTGGTGGAATGTTGGTTAAACGAAGAAGACGAAAAAAACAGCTTTCGATATCGTTTCGGAGTTGTTTTTTGCGTATTTTCTTTTCGCGTTATTTTCTACGCTGTGTTCTTTCCATAGAGACACACACGCGCGCGCACACATACACTGCAAGTTTTCACACCTCCCACCCAGGGGGTGGGGGGTGGCCTCCATCGACGCACACAGCGCGGCCGGGAGGTTATGTTTTTCGCTACCATATGTTATCGCTCAACCTCCCTCCCGGGCACCGCGAACGTTTTTATCACTTATCGCGCTGCACTCTGGCCGTGGGAGGATGTGGAGGGAGACTATTGGCGGCACACATACACCCCGGCACACACACACACACACGCAGAGTTGAGCGAGGTTTTCGCGCGCGTTTTACACGCTCACACACAAACTCAGCCCGGCTGCAGATTGAAAATATGTTTTCACGATTTTTCTTACCCTTTTCGGCCACGTTCCTGCACGTTGCTGTTATCGTGGATGAATTTTGCGCGCTGCCTATCACCGTGTGTTATTCGCACCTACAACACCACGCGACCACGATCGTACTCGGTCGTATCGGCCACGAGCTGGACACACAAACCCGCGCGACACGACGGCGATCCGGACGAAATACACACCGAACGATGCGCGCTCTTTCTCTCTCTCTCTCTCTGGTTGGGGGAAAAACGCAAACAAACAACCGGGTGACACGCACGCATCCGTTACGGGAAAAGCTCGCCACAACAGAGAAGCGCGAAAAAGGCACTCACAAGCAGGCACGCACACTCCCGCAGCCTGCTCGATGATACACGGCGACGGGAAAAGTGAAAACAAACCACCAACACCACCACATCACAGTAGGCGCACTTTCATGCTCTCCCGGCTCCCGCTCACGCCAACGGGGGGAGGGTTGCTCGTGCGGGAAAAATCATCCGAAGATTTCGGTGTGCTTCGTCGGTACGCGCGCGGAAAAACACTGCTCGAGAAGGCACTGCTGCTAAAGCACTCGGTTTGAATCGGGCGCGGCACGTGTTTCCGGTGGCATGATGCACACACGCACACAAACTCTCTCTCGCTCTCTTTCTCGCTTCCAAACAATTGTTGTGGAATGTGTCAGTCTTCTTCGACTCGCGTTTTTGTCATTCGGTAACAGACTATAAGAGCACGATATTGAATTATATCGTGGACATACAGAGCAGAAGGTTAATAGAAATTAATATTAACGTGCGCCAAATTGTCATTGACCTATGTTTACAGCAACGAACGTGGCGGATACTACGATTTGGTTCCTTATATTTGTCAGGAAATACCTCAATGATTAGTGTACAATTCATCGCGCGTGGCACTGCTTGCGAGGGCTGCTGTCTCGGTACTCGTTTTGTTTTCTTTTCCACTAACTTTTCATCTCATTTATTGCTCGTCGTGGGCGACATGAGTCTATTTCGTCAATGTTTCGAAAACGCCAACTTACCTTCCTAGTAGTAGCCTACTACGCCGCTCTTTGTCACCAGCAGCTGTCAAACTGTTTTGACACGTAGTATCACTTATATCTTCTAGCTTCTGGCTCACAACACACACACACACTGAACATTCACGCTACACCTGATTAGGCTGTATCACAGGGAAAAAATGGAAAAGAGCAAAATTTTGAACGGAACGGCCACGATGACTTTTGCGTTTTTTTTTCTCGTTTCGTTGAGTGACGGTATTTGTGCGCTCCCCTTTTTCGCATTACCGATGCACTTCCCGATGCGCGCTGCACATGCACAAAATAGCGGCATCCAGCACGGTAGCCGCCAACGGTAACCACCCACCACCCCCAGCGAACCGGGCGCTTTCCGGCACCCTTCGCTTGTCAGTGCACGTTGCACCTGACACACGCCGTGCGCCCAGGGTGCATCTTATGCATGGGCACGAAATTAGCACACACACAGGGCCACGAACAGGCCGGCACACGCTACTTTGATGGATAATCGTGTAGCAAACGTGTTTTTTGTTTCGTTTTTTGTTTGCTACTTACTGCCCAGGGCTTCTGATGTGCGTTTTTTCTGCTTTGCTTTGCCCGTTGACTCTCAACCGCGCCACCCACCCACCCTCACAAACACACACACACACAAATTGCACAAACTGCAGCACCACAATGTTGTCGGCGTTTCAAATTCCTACCCTTAAGCTGTGAGTGTGTGCATGCGTTTGTGTGTATGTTACGCAAGTAATTCTTGTTTGTAATTTCGTTCACACGCGCGTCGTTCACGGATGGTGTTCTAATCGCGTATCGAATCGATCGATGATGCTCTAGAAAGTGTGCGGTGCGGAAAGACGAGACACTACTGGGCGTGAGTGTGTTTCGGTGGGGGTGGTGGAATGTTGGTTAAACGAAGAAGACGAAAAAAACAGCTTTCGATATCGTTTCGGAGTTGTTTTTTGCGTATTTTCTTTTCGCGTTATTTTCTACGCTGTGTTCTTTCCATACAGACACACACGCGCGCGCACACATACACTGCAAGTTTTTACACCTCCCACCCAGGGGGTGGGGGGTGGCCTCCATCGACGCACACAGCGCGGCCGGGAGGTTATGTTTTTCGCTACCATATGTTATCGCTCAACCTCCCTCCCGGGCACCGCGAACGTTTTTATCACTTATCGCGCTGCACTCTGGCCGTGGGAGGATGTGGAGGGAGACTATTGGCGGCACACATACACCCCGGCACACACACACACACACGCAGAGTTGAGCGAGGTTTTCGCGCGCGTTTTACACGCTCACACACAAACTCAGCCCGGCTGCAGATTGAAAATATGTTTTCACGATTTTTCTTACCCTTTTCGGCCACGTTCCTGCACGTTGCTGTTATCGTGGATGAATTTTGCGCGCTGCCTATCACCGTGTGTTATTCGCACCTACAACACCACGCGACCACGATCGTACTCGGTCGTATCGGCCACGAGCTGGACACACAAACCCGCGCGACACGACGGCGATCCGG
>KZ071408.1:12315-54259 GCA_002091845.1 Anopheles cracens | reverse complement strand
GATGCTATCTTTTATTGTTCGCAGCCGGTGGGAGGAAATCAATTTTGGCCGATTTTGATTCCCATTTCGCACTGACTCTTTTGGGCGACAGTGGGATAAAGGGCTTGTAATGAAAGTAATCAAAGTGCTTGTATGGCAATCGTACGTTTAGTTGATAGTCACAATGATTGAAATGCTTCTAAGTATTTCGAAGTTAATGATGTAAATGATGTTGAAATAAAATTGTGATACTTTTGGCTTTGACGGATCTTTGGGACTTGCACAATATTTTCAAAAAATTGTAGATGATGGTTTTTTTATGAAATCTTCACTGCTTTGAAAAAAAAACTGCACTTTTGAAGTCTGGTCAAACAAATGGATGCAAATTTGTACATTGGTTCGGAAAATATTAATACACTATTTGAAATACAAGCACAGAGTGTGCCTACCTCCTGCCAACTCGAACGGCACCATCGATGGGGCTTTGAGCTTTCAAGCTCTTGAAACATTTCGCAGCTTGTGGAAAGATTT
Organism: Anopheles cracens; assembly: GCA_002091845.1. Taxonomy (NCBI): domain Eukaryota; kingdom Metazoa; phylum Arthropoda; class Insecta; order Diptera; family Culicidae; genus Anopheles; species Anopheles cracens. The sequence goes on along the minus strand of KZ071408.1, from coordinate 53,749 downwards.
CAATGAACGAATTGTTTATTTGAAAGCAATTGCTTAAAAACCAACTTGTATGCTTATTTAAGTTGATTTAACATTACATGCTAACTTAATAGCTCGAGTTACTTAATTTGAATGATACTTTTTTCCGCGTCTTTGAATGAAAAATGTTTTATAATGATAAACAAAATGTTATAATTTTGTTTCTATAGATTAGCGATAGCGACGTTGGGAGACATTGTGTTTAAATGTACTCTGTCAAACAAACCGAAAAGCTAGCAATTCTTTCGCCGAGCGTAAATGAGCGTAAAGCGGTGAGTTCGATGTTTCGTTTTGTTTCCGCGTAGTATTAACACTTGTTCAAGCAATAAACCATATCTCAAATTGTAACCTTTTCAGCGCGTTGTATGTTAATCATAAATGATGCAATGACGGCTTCTTACAAAGTGATACAAAAGCCATAAACGCCTAATAAATCCATCTTGTGAGATGATAACCGATGCAAAGCCAAAGATTATACCTTTGTCGCATTATATCATGCTTTCAAATATCGTATTTATTCCAATGTTTGATATATCAACAGGATGAGCATAAGCTTTCACAACTAAGTACATTCGAAGCAACGGATGCTGTGATAACGGAATTGTGAGAAAACAGTGATGTTGAAAGAAACCCAGGTTTAACTTTCATGTCTTTGCAACTTTTTTTTACAATCTACTAGGTGAGTCTAATACCCTATCTTATGTTTCACGGCGACAATGAATCACCGTCAAGATCATTAGTTACAGGAGGTTTTTATAGTTGTTTTCAGATTTGTACATTGGTTCGGAAAATATTAATACACTATTTGAAATACAAGCACAGAGTGTGCCTACCTCCTGCCAACTCGAACGGCACCATCGATGGGGCTTTGAGCTTTCAAGCTCTTGAAACATTTCGCAGCTTGTGGAAAGATTTCAATGAACGAATTGTTTATTTGAAAGCAATTGCTTAAAAACCAACTTGTATGCTTATTTAAGTTGATTTAACATTACATGCTAACTTAATAGCTCGAGTTACTTAATTTGAATGATACTTTTTTCCGCGTCTTTGAATGAAAAATGTTTTATAATGATAAACAAAATGTTATAATTTTGTTTCTATAGATTAGCGATAGCGACGTTGGGAGACATTGTGTTTAAATGTACTCTGTCAAACAAACCGTATAGCTAGTAATTCTTTCGCCGAGCGTAAAGCGGTGAATTCGGCGTTTCGTTTTGTTTCCGCGTAGTATTAACACTTGTTCAAGCAATAAACCATATCTCAAATTGTAACCTTTTCAGCGTGTTGTATGGTAATCATAAATGATGCAATGACGGCTTCCTACAAAGTGATACAAAAGCCATAAACGCCTAATAAATCCATCATGTGAGATGATAACCGACGCAGAGACAAAGATTATACCTTTGTCGCATTATATCATGCTTTCAAATATCGCATTTATTCCAAAGTTTGATATATAAACAGGATGAGCATAAGCTTTCATAACTAAGTACATTCGAAGCAACGGATGCTGTGATAACGGAATTGTGAGAAAACAGTGATGTTGAAAGAAACCCAGGTTTAACTTTCATGTCTTTGCAACTTTTTTTTACAATCTACTAGGTGAGTCTAATACCCTATCTTATGTTTCACGGCGACAATGAATCACCGTCAAGATCATTAGTTACAGGAGGTTTTTATAGTTGTTTTCAGTAATTTTCTACGGATTTTGAGCAAGCTACACAATTTCAGAATATTGCTCATATACTCGTTATTCTGACCAGCGACAAAAAACCGACAGCCTTATCGCTTCTGGGTAAATCTTAAAGCAGCAAGTCGCAACAAAGCGCGCGAGTGGGTTGTCGATAATATTCAGCCGTGGTCTAATCATTAATCAGACGTGAACCATAAAGATAAAAACGAACCGAGACAAGCTGTGTTTGTTCGACGATTTGGTAAATTCGGATGGCACACGTATGGCACATGTTTATTTCGTGGAAACACTCTCCCATTTGCTTTAAAACTAGTTCCTATCGTTAATTATGCTAGCTGAACACATCCAGACCAACACGTGCGGTCGGTCGTTAACTTACAATGCCGGCATTCTTCGCCATGCTGAAGAAGATGGAGTCTCTGTTCGCTAGCAGGTTCTGAGGCGAGTCACACTCGGCGACGAGACCTTTGTCCAGCACAAGGACACGATCGGAATCGAGGATCGTGTTCAATCGATGGGCAATAGTGAGAATTGTACAGTCGGCGAACTCCGTACGGATGGTTTTCTGTTTAAAAAAATCAAGTTATAAGTTTTCCACACATATCATACAGAGAGATGTAGCATACCTGAATCAAGTCATCCGTTTCCAAATCTACCGCTGCTGTAGCCTCGTCGAGAATCAACACTTTCGTCTTACGAAGAATTGCTCTCGCCAAGCACACGAGTTGTCTCTGACCCACGGAGAGGTTTTCTCCGTTCTCAGCGATCTCATGATCCAGTCCCGCAGTAAGACCCTTCACAAACGTCTTCAGATGGGACAGTTCGAGCGCCTTCCACACCTGATCGTCACTGTAGCTCTTGAAGGGGTCAACGTTGTCACGGAGAGTTCCAGAGAACAGGACAGGATCCTGAGGAATGATGGTCAACCGACTTCGCAGTTGATGAAGACCCATCTGGGATATGTCAAGTCCGTCGATAACGATCTGTCCACCGGCCGCTTCAACAATTCTGTAAATAGTTATGGACATAAGCATATTGTTGTTTCTCACCACGCTTCATCAATATCTCATTTAATTAACTTACCTGAAGAGACCAAGTGTAAGACTGGACTTTCCAGCACCCGTTCGACCAACGATACCGATCTTTTCACCACCTCGAACATTGAGCGAGATGCCTCGAATGACCAGATCAAGACCCTCTCGATACCGGATCTGATAGTCCTTGAACTCGACCTTTCCTTCGGCGGGCCAAGCTTTGTCCACAGTGCCCTTCTGCCAGTCGGCCTCTCGTGGAAGCACCGTATACTCCTCCAAACGTTCGATGGCTACGATGTTTGTCTCGACTTCAGCCGTCATACGCACCAAGAAACTCAATACGTTGGAAATCTGCAGAGCATAACTGATGGAGAGTCCGACCGTCGCCTGCCCGATGGTGTCACGGGCCAAGATGGCGAACAGAGCCGCAAACAGGATCACCAAACTGCCGATCATCTCCAACCGAACGCCCAACCAACGGTTGGCAAGAATCGTTGGGTAAGTCACCAGCTGATTGTAATCCACTCGGTGCTCCGACTCCTTGATGAACCGTTCCTGCTGTCCGTAGGCGCGAATCGTCGACTGCCCACCGATACTCTCCCCGAAGTGCGAATAGATCGGACTTCTCGTGACGGATTCCAACCGTTTAAGCTGCCGTGACGTTTCAATGTAGAAACGCTGCACGAAGTAGTAGATCACCATCAACGGTGGGACGATGGCGAGGAAGATCGGCGTAGAAATACCGATCACCACGAACACACCAATGACGCTGAACAGCATCAACAACCAGGCACGAATCGTTGCCGGAAGAATGTTGTCCACGACGTCCACGTCTTTCGAGAAGCGATTGATGATACGACCGAGCGGTGTTGTGTCGAAGAACGACATGGGCATGTGCAAGGAGCTCTCCAGCAGCTTATTGTGTGACTCCTCAGCAGCCTTCAAGCAACCCAGTGCAAGCAGGACGGATCCAATGAATAGCGCAATCGATTGCACTCCTCCGAGTGCTCCGTACACGCCGAGATACATATCTCGCACCGAGGTATCAGTAATCGCTTCAGGATCTTCGGACCAATCCGTGAGCCACATGCTGGAGTAGATACCACTGCCCTGATTGATCGCACTGAACACAACGGACCAGAAACCGAACTGGAAGCCGATGGCAGTGACGTACTTCTTGTAGACAGCCCATGTGACGGCACCGGTTGCAGACTCTTCCTTCTCAATGAGCGTGGCCTTATCCAGATTCTGAATGATGGGCTCTTCCTTTTTGGAGCTTACTCGCGACTCCTGCCGGCTGATGCGCTTCTTACGCTGGCTACCATTACTGCCATTCGATCGGTTGGAGCGTACAGACAAGGTGCGTTCGACGATACGCTGCGCAGTTTCATCCTTGAGCGATTCCTGGATGAGCTTAATTTCTGGTGAGGAAACAGTAAGATTAAAAGTTTGAATGAGTTCTGTAGAGGAAGAAGCCAGATTAAACAACATTCTTTTTGGGGGATCGGTCTGCCTCAACCTACCTTCCTCATCGGAATCATCGAGCTCCTGAATGTGCTGCGTAAGGAATTCGGCGAAAGCTCCCTTCTGGTCGAGAAGTTGTCTAGAGGAAGATCAATCCATTACACATTTTGCAATCGAAAAAACTGCAATGTTATTACTTACTGGTACGATCCGCTCTCCGAGATCTCTCCATCCTTAACAACAAAAATGTTCTCCACAAATGGCAGATACGATATGCCATGCGTTACCAGCAATCGGGACTTGCCGACAAGCATTCCCGACGGTCCGATCACCTTCTCGAAGATGTGCTTTCCCACATGAGCGTCTACGGCGCTGAGTGGGTCATCAAACAGGTAGACCTCAGCATCGGCATACACGGCACGGGCCAGCGCGACACGTTGCTTCTGTCCACCCGAAAGATTGATTCCTTTCTCACCGATCTCAGTCGTGTCTCCACCGGGGAGCATCTCCAGATCGGGTTTCAATGCGCAGCACTCAATCACATTGTCGTATTTCTTCTGATCGAACGGCTTACCGAAGAGAATGTTGTCCCGAAGCGTCGCGTTCTGGATCCATGCCTGCTGAGGAACGTACGCAAGCGTACCGTCCGTATTGACGTGACCACTTATTTTTTCCATCTCACCCAGCAGGGCTGATATCAGTGAGCTTTTTCCAGTGCCGACAGTACCAACGATCGCGGACAGCTGTCCCTTGGCCAACGAGAGATTGATGTTCTTCAGTGTGGGCGTCTCTTCTCCCCATGAGAACGTTCCATCCTTAATGGTCAAGGCTTCGTCGCTCTTGTTATTCGACACATTACTTGGATCCAGCTCGGCACTGTTGAGGAACTTATCGATACGCTTTACCGATACCCAAGCCTGCATGGAGAACGTCACCATCATGGGAAGCATACCTAGCGGGAACCGCAGAATATTGAACAACGCCAGTGATACGAATGCCGTCTGCGGATCCAGGATATTGTCTTCGTCCACCAACACGTAAACAGCGAACGAAACGAGCGTCACCAGGAAGGGCGCGATTGTGAAGGTAAAATAGATTCCCGCGCCATAGTAGGCCATGCGTTTCAGAATGCCAATTTCTTCCGTACGAACTGTCAAAATGTTGTCCTGGAAGCTCGGTTCCCAGGCGTACAGCTTAAGCACCTTAATACCGCCCAGAATTTCGTTCATCTTCTTTACACGATCGTCCTTGATCTTCATCTGTGCCACCTGAGCGTCACGCATCTTCGTCGCAATGACACCCGAGACGGGTGTGATCAAAATCATCACACCCAGCCCGGCGAAGACAGCCGCGCCGAGAATATCGTACAGTAAGTACACGCACAGGGCAATGATCAAAATGCCCGACCACAGGATGTGCATGTAGGAGGTCAGCTCAAAGAAGCGTTGTGCGTCCACTGCCATCAGGTTGACAATTTCACCGACGGTGGTGTCTTTCTTCGCAGCACTCGAAATTCGCAGCGCCTTTCGGTAGATCGCACTCACCAAGCCGGTACGGATGCGGAACCCACTCAGGAACGTGTTGTAGTAGTACTGGCCGTTCAGTAAGGCCAGCAGCAGCGAAGCGGCAAACAGGGCGAACGTCAACAACAGGCCCTTCCACACCGGACCGTCCAGTGCAATAACCGCCATCATCTCTCTGTGAACAAAGCATCGAAAAAAAACGCAATCGATTAGATTGACGTCACGCTATCGGAGCGTGGAGTGACGCGAGGCGTGACACATACTGCATGAGATAAGGTGAGGCAAACTGAAGTCCGGATATCGCCAGTTGGAGCATTCCCGCGAACCAAAATGGCGCACCGTACGCCCGTACCATCGCGTACAGGGAAGATCCTTGCGTTTCGGAGTGTGGCTTGTACTCGATGTTCGGTTTGCCGGCCTTCTTGTCGGCGGCGATCTGTTTTTGGCGTCCGCTGACAACGCTCTTCTTCCAGTATTTGTCAAACGGAGGCACTAACTCGCGCGATGCATCCTGCGGGTTCATGTCGTACATCTCTTCCATCGTGAGTGGCTTCCGGAAGCCCTTCCAGGCAAAGGAGTCGAAGTAGAGGAACAGAAGCTTCGCGAAGAAGCTTGACTTAAGCTCGGGGTTTGGATTTTTCGACTCTGGATAATCGCTGTACTTGGGTGCCTTATCTGGGAACAGTTCCAGTACCAGCATCAAACAAATGAAGGCGTACTGGATGATATAGCTGACATATTGATACTCCCAGAAGTCAACCGTGTCTCCGGAACCGATGGGATTCGGCCGTTTGTCGTTCTCCATGATCTCCGTGCGGAGTTGAATGATGCCGAAGAACATTCGCAGGAACCAGAATACGAACATGGTACCCGACGTACGGATACCATATTTGCGCATGAAAAACAGGAGCACTATCAGATCGATCTAAGGGCGAAGAGACGAACACAGTGTTACTCGTAACGCACACTGGAATACGCAGTTCCGAACTTCACACTCACATAAACTAATGCATTAAATACTGCCGTCACGATCTGCACATCGAACAGGCCCTGCTCATCCTGGAAGTTCACAACCATGCCCAGATCGATCCAAGACATGCACATGAGCAGGAAGATCACTAGCATCTTCGAGAGATTGTACCAATTCCATGGTATGTCTCGATAGCGACTCTCGGTTATTTTGAAGATATCGTATATGGAGAACACGAACAGAAATACGCACGGTACCCACTGCAGGATGACCCGCTGGAAGCAGAACGTGAGATTCGGATTGTCCACGTCCCACACGAACTCGTCGTCCCAGAAGGGACCCCCGCAGAACTTCTCGAAGGTCATCGCGGACCTTTACGCTTAGCTAACGCGCGATTGTCAGCTACCTCGCCACACTATCGTCACCGCACTCTTTCACTGGCACGTCGAGACTGAAACCCTCCACCTGGTAATCGGTACCGTTTTATACTCCCACCGGGGGATTGGGTAGTTGGACAAGGGTCCAACCTTATCTTCCGGTTTTTTATTGTCCCGATACCAGGCGTACGTCCGTGCGTTCAATTGCCTGCGATAACGTAAACAACGTTCAACCCCCCTTTTTCACACCGAGCCATCGGGCGATGAATACAATCGATTGGCGAATTGATGTTACATTGCAATAATTCATCCTCCCCTACAAGGTGATGTGATAAGTACGGCCGACACGTTTCGCTGTGTCATGATGAGATATTCTCAGAGTATCACGAGATGAACGCTCCAATCTTTCGTCCATGAGGATGATTTCCGAGGCTCAACTATGTCGTGATCTCCTTGAACCCAGGCGGAAAATGGAAGCGTCCTGCTATCGGAGATGCTGTTCGGAGTTGTGTCTACACCCTAACTAATGCTATCGCTATCAAGATCGTAGTGATTAAGTGGTTCTCTGATAAGTGGAGCAGGAAGGCATGAGACAACTATAATTGGATATTTTTAAACTACAGGTATAGCATGTGCTACCCTACCATCGTAAACATACTTTACCTGTCAAAGGGTATGGGATACGTCACAAACGTGACCACCATTGGTAGCTTATCACATGACCGGCCCGCTCGAAGAAGGGCTCGTCTTATCTTTAGAACGACCCATAATCGTTAAATGACCGCATACCATATCGGTGAATAGGTGAACAGTAATGGGTGAACTATTGGATTGAATTATTCAATTATGTGTTACATATACGACTCATCTGCAATGATAGACTTAGAACGCTGCTGGGGGATTTCGGTATCCATCGATGTCAACACGCATCGATTGCGTCATTATCCATATTGTACACCACGAATCATATTCACTTATCATTTACATTGGGCGCTTATCATGTCCAAACCATGAAGTCGGATGGTTTGACGATTATGACTAGCTTAAAAAAGTAATTCGACAGTCATCGTCATGGGAATTTTCGGACACATGTGAGGTGATAAGATAATTAAAATGACACTTTTTGGGAATACATCAGGAAGAGCTTTGAATATATCGGCGAACGGTCAAATCAGTACTTAAAATCAATTAACTTTACAGACAGTTCCTCAAAAGTATACGATTCTGAAATATGTAGTGTAAGTTGTATTGTGTTATGTTTATTAGTTTTGTTACTAAGGTTCTAAAGACACTATTTAATATGCTTTTCAAAAGCAGTTCAGGTAACAATTCCGGCATTCTTTGCCATGCCAAAGAATATGGAGTCTCTGTTCGCCAGCAAGCTCTGGGGTGAGTCGCACTCGGCCACGAGACCCTTGTCCAGCACGAGAACCCGATCGGAATCGAGGATCGTGTTCAAACGATGGGCAATGGTGAGGATTGTACAGTCGGCGAACTCCGTACGGATGGTTTTCTGCATGAACGATACGAAAGATTAAGCGTTAGCAACTTGAAGCCATAACCTCGACGGTCCTCCACATCTCGTACACGCCGAGGTACATATCGCGTACCGAAGTGTCTGTAGCTGCCTCCTTGTCCTCGGACCAATCCGTGAGCCAAATGTTAGAGTAGATACCACTTCCTTGATTAATGGCACTGAAGAGAACGGACCAGAAGCCAAATTGGAAACCGATCGCTTGAATGTACTTCTTGTACACCAGCCAAGTGACGGCACCGGTTGCCGATTCTTCGACCCCGATCAGTTTTCCTCTAACTGGCACGGTATCCTTTGCTTTGCTTTGTACGCTTTGCTTAGACTCTTGCCGGCTGATTCGTTTTTTTCGCGTACTTCTATCGCTGTCATTAGATCGGATGGAACGAATTGATAGCGCGCGTTGAATGATATGACTTGCTGGATCGTTCTTAAGAGATTCTTCGATTAATGATATCTCTGGAAAAATAAGGTGGGCATTTTAGCATAACTGTTAAGGCACTGAAAAGCGCTGAATAAGATTACCTTCATCTTCATCGTCAAGCTCTTGGATATGATGGTTGATGAATTCCGCGAAAGCTCCCTTCTGGTCCAGAAGTTGTCTGTAAGAAATTTAGGAATCAACTATCTTCAAACTTCAAACTATGCCAAATTCACTTACTGATAGGTTCCACTCTCCGAGATCTCTCCATCTTTCAAGACTAGTATATCCTCCACAAATGGCAGATACGAAATGCCATGCGTTACCAGCAATCGGGACTTGCCGACAAGCATTCCTGACGGTCCGATCACCTTCTCGAAGATGTGCTTTCCCACATGAGCGTCCACAGCGCTGAGCGGGTCATCAAACAGGTAGACCTCAGCATCGGCATATACAGCACGAGCCAGCGCGACACGTTGCTTCTGTCCACCCGAAAGATTGATTCCTTTCTCACCGATCTCAGTCGTGTCTCCACCAGGGAGCATCTCCAGATCGGGTTTCAATGCGCAGCACTCAATCACATTGTCGTATTTCTTCTGATCGAATGGCTTACCGAAGAGAATGTTGTCACGAAGCGTCGCGTTCTGGATCCATGCCTGCTGAGGAACGTACGCAAGCGTACCGTCCGTATTAACGTGACCACTTATCTTTTCCATCTCACCCAGAAGGGCTGATATCAGTGAGCTCTTTCCAGTACCGACAGTACCAACGATCGCGGACAGCTGTCCCTTGGCCAACGAGAGATTGATGTTCTTCAGTGTGGGTGTCTCTTCTCCCCATGAGAACGTTCCATTTTTAATGGTCAAGGCTTCGTCACTCTTCTCGTGGGAAACGTTGTTGGGATCTAGCTCGGCACTGTTGAGGAACTTATCGATACGCTTAACCGATACCCAAGCCTGCATTGCAAAAGTAACCACCATCGGGAACATTCCCAATGGAAATCGCATTATATTGAACAGCGCCAGTGATACAAATGCAGTTTGAGGATCAAGCACGTTATTTTCATCCACCAGTACGAACACGGTGAACGAAACGAGCGTCACCAGGAAGGGCGCGATGGTAAAAGTGAAGTAGGTTCCAGCGCCATAGTACGCCATGCGCCGTAAGATACTGATTTCTTCGCTACGAACTGTCAGAATGGTATCTTGAAAGCTCGGCTCCCAGGCGTACAGCTTCAGCACCTTAATGCCACCCAAAATCTCGCTCATCTTTTTGACGCGCTCATCCTTTAGCTTCATCTGGCTGACTTGATGGCCTTTGAGTTTCGCAGCTACGACACCCGTGATTGGCGTCATCAGAACCATCACACCTAGCCCAGCAAACACGGCCGGCCCAAGGATGTCGTACAGCAGAAACACACATAGGCCAATAATGAGCAGTGCCGCCCACAAAACGTGCAAGTAAGACGTCAGTTCGAAAAACTTCTGTGCATCCACCGCCATCAAGTTGACGATCTCCCCGACGGTAGTGTCCTTCTTGGCTGCACTCGATATTCTCAGCGCCTTCCGATAGATGGCGCTGATCAAGCCGGTTCGAATGCGAAAACCGCTCAGGAATGTGTTGAACAGATACTGCCCATTGATCAGACCCAGTAGCAACGATGCACCGAATAATCCGAACGTCAACAACAGGCCCTTCCACAGCGGCCCATCGAGCGCGATAACGGCCATCAGCTCTCTATAAAACCCGAAATAGATACGATCGATTAGATAACGGCCAGACGGCCGTCGGATAGGCGAATGAACGGGTTGTTTTGTACGTACTGCATGAGATAAGGCGACGCGAACTGCAGACCCGATATTGCCAGATGTAGCATGCCGGCGAACCAGAACGGACCACCGTACGCCCGTACCATCGTGTACAGGACGGATCCGTTGGACGGTGCGTGCGGTTTGTACTCAATGTCAGGTTTTCCCGCCTTCCGGTTTGCGGCCATCTGTTGTTTACGACCTTTTTCGATGCTGACATTGTGCACGAGGTTGTTGATAAGATTATCAAACGAACTCATCATTTAAGCGCAGAGATTTCGGCTTTGGTGGGGACGGTTAGGAATGACAATGCAGGAAAAAAAGTCCGTATCCGGAACTGCTCATCACAGGTGATGATGCAACACTCAATCACCTGGAAGAAATGCGATCTATTAGGTTGGTGTGTATGCTCGCTGCTTTGGAACACATGTAGCGCATGTTGCCATGAGCTGGATCGCATTCTGTTAACCGAGAGACACATCTGTTTCAATGTGAGAATATGTTGCGTTTTTGTTCACACGAGCCATTAGACGCTATCTTATCGCAAGCTACACGTGTTATCTTAAGGTCGATTCCACATATGCCGTGCGAATAGGTTCATGCGACGTCATCCACTCATAGACATACTTGAGAAAAAATGCCATTCACTATTTAAATCGTTCGTATTTATTCAATATCATAATAGATTTCACTACAATAAATATTGCCATCTGCAGACGCATACGTTCGCTACCGATTGGCCTACATCGTAAGGGGTTTCCTCTACCAGGAGTGCCACACGAGGGCACAACTGACTTCCCGATTCTGACATGCGAAGAAACTGTGGAACACTTGGACATTGGTGATCAACCAACTGTGGACAACTTCTTTTTGAGCCAGGTCGATATCGATTCGAGATTCACCAGGCATCGCACAGTGCGGTCTGACAGTGGTCCTAGCTTACGATTCCTGCATTCTTCGCCATGCCAAAGAAGATGGAGTCTCTGTTCGCCAGCAAGCTCTGGGGTGATTCGCACTCGGCCACGAGACCCTTGTCCAATACGAGAACCCGATCGGAATCGAGGATCGTGTTCAAACGATGGGCAATGGTGAGGATTGTACAGTCGGCGAACTCCGTACGGATGGTTTTCTGCATGAACGATGCGAAAGATAAAGCGTTAGCAACTTGAAGCCATAACCTCGACGGTCCACCACATCCCTTACCTGAATCAAGTCATCCGTTTCCAGATCCACCGCCGCCGTAGCCTCGTCCAGAATCAACACCTTCGTCTTTCGCAGTACAGCTCGTGCCAAACAGATCAATTGTCTCTGACCCACGGAGAGGTTCTCTCCGTTCTCAGCAATCTCATGATCCAGTCCCGCGGCAAGACCCTTCACAAACGTCTTCAGATGGGACAGTTCGAGCGCCTTCCACACCTGATCGTCACTGTAGCTCTTGAAGGGATCAACGTTTGCACGGAGGGTTCCAGAGAACAGGACAGGATCCTGAGGAATGATGGTCAATCGTCCTCGCAGCTGATGCAGTCCCATCTGGGAGATGTCAAGTCCGTCGATAACGATCTGTCCACCGGCCGCTTCAACAATTCTGTAAATAGAATGACCAGGGAAAATGTTACTGTGATGTCTGAAAAAAGCATAAAAAAGACTTCAGTTCGTCAACCTACCTGAAGAGACCAAGTGTAAGACTGGACTTTCCAGCACCCGTTCGGCCAACGATACCGATCTTTTCACCTCCTCGAACGTTGAGCGAGATGCCTCGAATGACCAGATCAAGACCCTCACGATACCGGATCTGATAGTCCTTGAACTCGACCTTTCCTTCCGCCGGCCAGGCTTTGTCTACCGTGCCCTTCTGCCAGTCGGCCTCTCGTGGGAGCACCGTGTACTCCTCCAAACGTTCGATGGCTACGATGTTCGTCTCGACCTCTGCCGTCATACGCACCAGGAAACTAAGCGTTGCCGATATCTGCAGAGCATAACTGATGGAGAGTCCAACCGTCGCCTGACCGATGTCATCTCGGGCAACCATTGCAAACAGTGCGGCAAAGAAGACGACCAACGCTCCAACCAACTCCAGTCGTACAGCGAGCCACCGGTTAGCAATGATACTTGGGTACGAGGTCAGTTGATTGTAGTCGACACGTTGCTCGGATTCGTTCATGAACCGATCTTGCTGCCCGTAGGCACGGATCGTACTCTGTCCCGTGATACTTTCTCCGAAGTGCGAATAGATCGGACTGCGCGTAACCGACTCGAGACGTTTCAGCTGCCGGGAGGTAGCGATGTAGAACTTTTGGATCAAATAGTACACAACCAGGAAGGCAGGTACGACGGCCAAGAAAATTGGTGTAGATATACCGATGACCACAAACACACCGACCACGTTGAAGAACATCAGCAACCAGGCACGAATAGACTGCGGCAGAATGTTGTCCACCACGTCCACATCCTTGGAGAAGCGGTTCATGATACGACCCAGCGGGGTGGTGTCGAAGAATGACATCGGCATGTGCATTGAGCTTTCGAGCAGGTTGTTGTGTAGTTCCCGAGCTGCACGTACGCATCCGAGAGCGAGTGTGATCGAAGCGATCAGTAGCGCGATCGATTGAGCGCCTCCAAGACCACCGTACACACCAAGATACATGTCCCGTACCGAGTTATCCGTTGCCGCTTCGGGATCCTCAGACCAATCCGTTAGCCATATGTTAGCGTAAATCGATGCACCCTGATTGATCACGCTGAAGAAGATCGACCAGAATCCGAGCCACAGACCGATGCCCTTGAAATATTTGACGTACACCATGTAACCAACAGCGCCCGTTGCGGATTCTTCTTTCTCAATCAACGTCGCTGCCGACGCTTGCTGAGGGGCTGGTTCTGCTGCCCGAGGTTTGTTGCTGTTTCGGGACTCGGCCCGGCTGACGCGCTTCTTGCGCACACTACCATTGCTGCTACCCGAGCGCTGCGATCGTGTAGACATGGCTCGCTGTACGATCTTCTTACCCTCGCCGTCTTTCAGTGCTTCCTGGATCAGCTTCAGCTCGTCCTCATCTTCATCGTCCATTTCTTGAATGTGTTGCGTAAGGAAATCGGCGAAGGCTCCCTTCTGGTCTAGAAGTTGCCTGATTGGAAAGAAAAAAATAGATGTTATCGTTTTGTATATGCTTCAAACCTTCGTCGAAACTTACTGGTATGATCCGCTCTCCGAAATCTCTCCATCCTTCATGACAAAAATTTCTTCCACGAATGGGAGGAACGATATACCGTGCGTAACTAGCAACCGGGACTTTCCGACAAGCATTCCCGACGGTCCGATCACCTTCTCGAAGATGTGCTTTCCTACGTGAGCATCCACAGCGCTGAGCGGGTCATCAAACAGGTAAATCTCCGAGTCAGCATACACGGCACGGGCCAGCGCGACACGCTGCTTCTGTCCACCCGAAAGGTTGATTCCTTTCTCTCCGATCTCAGTCGTGTCTCCGCCGGGGAGCATCTCCAGATCGGGTTTCAATGCGCAGCACTCGATCACTTTATCGTACTTTGCCTGGTTGAAGGGTAGTCCGAAGAGAATGTTGTCCCGAAGCGTCGCGTTCTGGATCCATGCCTGCTGAGGGACGTACGCGATCGTACCGTCCGTGTTGACGGATCCCTTCATTTTCTCCATCTCACCGAGCAGAGCCGCAATGAGTGAGCTCTTTCCGGTACCAACTCCTCCAACGACCGCGGACAGCTTTCCGCGGCGTAGTGCAACGTTCATGTTCTTCAGCGTCGGTGCATCGTCGCCCCAGGAGAACGTGCCATCTTTCACCTCCACCGCATTTTCACTCTTGTTGCGCGTCACGTTGTTCGGATCGAGCTCCTCACTGTTCATGAACTTGTCGATACGCTTGATCGAGACCCACGCCTGCATCGCGAACGTTATCATCATCGGAAACATGGCCAACGGGAAGCGAAGGATGTTGAACAGTGCCAACGCCACGAACGCTGTCTGCGGATCGAGCACGTTCTCCTCGTCGATCATCACAAACACCGCGAACGATGCCAACGTCACCAGGAACGGTGCCATCGTCCAGACGAAGTACGTTCCGGCACCATAGTACGCGGCTCGTTTCAACACGTCCAGCTCCTCGTTACGCACCGTCACGACCGTGTCCTGGAAGCTCGGTTCCCAGGCGTACAGCTTCAACACTTTAATGCCGCCGAGAATCTCGTTCATCTTCTTCACACGCTCGTCCTTGATTTCCATCTGCTCCACTTGCAAATCACGCATACGCGTGGCGATGAAGCCCGTGATCGGGATCATGATAACCATCACACCGAGTCCGGCAAATACGGCCGGCCCGAGCAGCTCGTACAGCAGGTAGATACAGAGCGCAATGATCAGGGGCGCTGACCACAGCACGTGCAGGTAAGACGTTAGCTCAAAGAAACGCTGCGCATCTACAGCCATCAGGTTGACGATCTCTCCGACGGTGGTGTCTTTCTTGGCGAAGCTGGAAATTCGCAGCGCCTTGCGGTAGATGGCACTGATCAGTCCCGTACGAATGCGGAACCCGACGAGGAACGTCCGGTGGAAGTATTGACCGTTGAACAGTGCAATCAGCAGCGAGGTCAGGAACAGACCGAGAGTAATGATCATACCCTTCCAGGGAGGAACGATATACCGTGCGTAACTAGCAACCGGGACTTTCCGACAAGCATTCCCGACGGTCCGATCACCTTCTCGAAGATGTGCTTTCCTACGTGAGCATCCACAGCGCTGAGCGGGTCATCAAACAGGTAAATCTCCGAGTCAGCATACACGGCACGGGCCAGCGCGACACGCTGCTTCTGTCCACCCGAAAGGTTGATTCCTTTCTCTCCGATCTCAGTCGTGTCTCCGCCGGGGAGCATCTCCAGATCGGGTTTCAATGCGCAGCACTCGATCACTTTATCGTACTTTGCCTGGTTGAAGGGTAGTCCGAAGAGAATGTTGTCCCGAAGCGTCGCGTTCTGGATCCATGCCTGCTGAGGGACGTACGCGATCGTACCGTCCGTGTTGACGGATCCCTTCATTTTCTCCATCTCACCGAGCAGAGCCGCAATGAGTGAGCTCTTTCCGGTACCAACTCCTCCAACGACCGCGGACAGCTTTCCGCGGCGTAGTGCAACGTTCATGTTCTTCAGCGTCGGTGCATCGTCGCCCCAGGAGAACGTGCCATCTTTCACCTCCACCGCATTTTCACTCTTGTTGCGCGTCACGTTGTTCGGATCGAGCTCCTCACTGTTCATGAACTTGTCGATACGCTTGATCGAGACCCACGCCTGCATCGCGAACGTTATCATCATCGGAAACATGGCCAACGGGAAGCGAAGGATGTTGAACAGTGCCAACGCCACGAACGCTGTCTGCGGATCGAGCACGTTCTCCTCGTCGATCATCACAAACACCGCGAACGATGCCAACGTCACCAGGAACGGTGCCATCGTCCAGACGAAGTACGTTCCGGCACCATAGTACGCGGCTCGTTTCAACACGTCCAGCTCCTCGTTACGCACCGTCACGACCGTGTCCTGGAAGCTCGGTTCCCAGGCGTACAGCTTCAACACCACCGTAAGCCTTCACCATCGCCGGCAGCACGGACCCATTCGTCGCTGCGTTCGGTTTGTACACCAGCCCCGTTTTGCCAGCCTTCTTGTCAGCCGCTATCTGCTTCCGGCGACCTTTCTCCACACTCTCGAACCAGTACTTGTCGAACGGGGGCACCAATGCGCGCGACGTATCTTCCGGATTCAGATCGTACATATCGTCGTCGGTGAGTGGCTTGCGGAATCCGCGCCAGGCGTAGGAATCAAAGTACAGATAGAACAACCGCGAGAAGAAGCTGGAACGTAGCTCGGGGTTGGGATTCTTAAGCTTTTCCCACTCGCTGTAGCGTGGTGCTTTGTCCGGGAACAGCTCGAGCAGCAGCACCACACAGAGGAATGTGTACTGGATCGTGTAGCTGATGAACTGGAACTCGGCGAAGTCTCCCGTGCCGGAGCCGCGTATCTCATGCAGCTGCGCTTCCGTGCGCATCTGAATGATGCCGAAGAAGGCTTTCAGGAACCAGAAGATAAACATAGTGCCGGAGCTGCGCACACCGTACTTGCGGTAGAAAAAGTACAGCGCGAGTACCATGATCTGCAAACAAAAACGTAAAACGTATAATAAGCGTACTAGTTCCCGCAACGAGGCGTTTCTCTCGGCTTACATAAGCGAGTGCATTGAAGATCGCCACCAATATCTGTACATCAAACACATCCGGTTCGTCCAGGTTCTGTACGACCACACCGAGATCGACCCAGGACATCACCATCAGTGCGAACGTGAAGCCCATCTTCGTCAGGTTGAACCAGTTCCACGGTATATCCCGATACCGGCTGGTCATCATACGGAACACCTCGTAGATGGAAAAGACGAACAGAAAGAAGCACGGTGTCCATTGCAGGATGATCCGCTGGAAGCAGAAGGTCAGATCGGGGTTCTCCTCGCGCCATGTGAGGTCATCGTCCTGGAATCGATGAATGATTGTGATGAGAATAGCGCATGACATAAGCCGCGCTGCCGGCTGTAAAGCTAATCTTATCGCACTATTTATGATACGCGTTGTTCAAGGTTCACACGAAATAGCCCGAAATTTCCTCAATATGGAGAAGAATTCCATTTACGACACTGCCACGGCCACACAAACAGGGTTTCGCTTCTTCCTAAAAAGGGCGTATTGGGATTTCGTCCCAAGGTTAATACGTCAGCACGCGAGGGGTTCGATTTTTGAAATTCATCGTTCACTAATCCTTTCAGTAGACACGTATTATCGATATCGTCGCCAGCGCTAATGCATGATTCACCACGCGCGGCGTTTCATTTTTATCACTTGTAGATATCGATAAATCTTATCACCACCTAATACTGCACATCTTGATCTAAGGAAAGACCATTGAAGTTTTGGCTATTTCTAGAAACTTGACCGAATTTCGGGATATATTCAGAGAAATCGTAACAAAATCACCACAAATTTGCCCAATATTGTTGAAAAATCTTCACTTACCCAAAAGGGACCACCACAGAACTCTTCGAATGTCATTTGGAGTCCACTTCCAACACTTTCGAATTGATCATTCACTTGTCCCTGTGCGACCAACTGCCCTTACGAACTATTCACCAAGATTCGTGTCGCCGTTCTGGGCGCCACAATAGAACGTGCACCACTGTGTAGTCTAGTTTGGCTCTAGTTCTAGTTCACACCCACGAGAGTTCTTCCGCGTGCACCGAGGTCGGTCCTCACCGTTCCAAGTTTACTAGTCAACTGATTCAACCTGATCACGCAACGGGGGTTAAAATATAATTGACACCGTGCCGTGTATCGGCCCGATAAGGTATCGAATACTAGTGCGACCGCGCGGCTGATGTGTGCGGATTTGTTGTGCATGTGTGGAATATCCGGAACCGTCTGTTGCTGACAACGATCTCGGAATGCCGCTGGTGGTGAACGTTTTGGGACTAATATTAACATATGCTTCTAAACCCATCTTTGTTGCACCTTCGTCCGCTTACATTTAGTAGCATTAAAGCATAACTGTTCATGTTGGGTACCAACACACTGAAACCCAGCAAAAATGTGCTGAGCATTGGATGAGTCGATCCATGCGATAAGCAGGTAGCGATTTACAACGAGCACCACCGATAAGATCGGCCTATGTCGGTGGGCCCTATAATCACCAACATCGGTGCTTTTTTCGGGAATGGTTTGGAAAGGGCGATGCAAGTCATGCACCAATCATCGCACCTATCGGCTCACCCCCTACGCACGATAAGGCAGAGTGTTTCGAGTAAAACAGTAAAAAAACCTGACCATATACAGAGCATCGAGGCTGGGCGTGTTTGAGCGTGGTGCTGGCGGAATTCTATGGACCCTTGGGACGAAGCATCCGTCCTATTTCTGCATAGTTCAATTAACCGTCGGGGTCAGCGTGGGGTGATGATTGAGTCTCAATTGAGCCGCCGTAGCACGCCGACCATTGGCCGAGATTCGTTGTTTGGTCAATTAGTGTGCCTTGTTTGGTGTGAGTGATACTATGAGGTCTCGTACATTTGGGAAGATCCTGACCATTACACCATCATTGTAATCAAGCAGCACGAGATCATAATGCGTCCGGAATCACCCACCCAACAACCACCCACCAACAATGACTTGTGGAACGGGGTGCTAAACTGACTTGCAGTTTTGTTTGTGCAATTCCGGAAAAGGACGCATGCGCTCCCGGTTCGCCCCATAAAACCCATCACAATATTGACGGAATCGCTGGAGACCGCGAGCGCGGACACGCGATAAGATAAGGTAGTAAAACCTGCGCGCCAGCGCATTGATCAGCGTGAGTGGTGACTTTTTTCGCTTCCCACCGAATACTTGCACTCCCACATGCGCAGTGCGTGCTGTCGTCTGATTGCTGGGATCTCCTGTACCATTGCGTCACGAGTAGGAGCCGACCACCATCACCACTTCACTTCAGAAACAATCAATTTCCCTTTCAAGGTAGTTGACTACTGCGGGGCAACGCTTGCGGAAACACTTCGATGACCGTTGAGTTCAAAATGGAAACGCTTCAGAACAAATAGCAGAATGAAGCATTTTTCAAGGCATGTTTCGATCGGTTTTAAGGTTTTTATTGTTCGTTATTTGATTGCATGGTTTCTGGTACACACTTTCGTTAAGCTTTCCAAATACTTTTTAGTTTTATTAAGTACTTCTGCGTAAAGCACAGTCAGAAACTAACAAATATGACAGCTGCCGTCTGCAGTCGTTTTGAACGGAAAAATCCTTATAACTATTCACGATAAATAATCTACATGAGGATAAATATCACAATAAGTTTAATTTAAGTACTATTTTCGGAATCCCAACTCGTTGCGCTCCTCCAGCGTGTACTCTTCCAGTGGTGCTATTTTCCGCACCCTGCCATCTTGCAGCCACAGTATACGATCACACGTCCTAACCGTGTCCAGATGGTGAGCTATCATCAGCACAGTGCGGTCGTGAAACTGATCTTGCAACAGCTTTAGAACATGTGCCTCCGTTGCCTCATCCAGCGCTGAGGTGGCCTCGTCCAGCACGATGATCGGTCTCTCGCGCAACAGACCTCGCACCAAACATAACAGCTGACACTGTCCCACGGAAAGCTCCTGAAGCGTTGCCCCAAGGCTAATGTTGCCCAGTCCACATTCGCGCAGCGTGTTGTTGAGATGATCCACGGTGTGGATCTTTCTGGGGTCGATGAAGTTTTGCACCAGCCCCGCATAGAGGCTCGTACTCTGTGGGACCAGTGTCAGCGCAAAACGGAGCTGCTTGAGAGATATGCGCGCCAGTTCGACGTCAGCGATGCGAACGCTTCCGGTCAGGTGCTCCGGATAGAAGCGGAACAACATGCCGATGAAGCTTGATTTACCCGATCCGGTTCGGCCAACTATACCCAGCTTTTCGCCCGCAGCTATCGTTAACGTGATGTTGTGAAGTACTGTTGATCCGTCGGCGTGCGTTAGGGAAACGTCCCTGTACTCGATCGGACCTCGTGCGGGAAGCCTCCCAGCGGACGGATAGTCCACCCCAGATGAGTCGCTGGTCTCGCGTGGAAGATCCAAGTACTGTGCCACCCGCTCGAACGAGATAATATTTTCCTCCAGCAGGCCCGCCATCAGGAACAGACTGTTCAGGGAGGGAATCAAACGCAACACGTAGCTCACGATAATGCCCACGAAGGCTAGGCCAACCAGCGACTGGTTGCTGACGGTCAGCAGTGACACGCAGTAGATAACTATCGCCCCAATACACTCCAATCGAATGCCTATCCATCGGCTGGCTGAGTTGTTGTGATAGATATAGTTCTGGTGGCAATCGATCTTATCCACGAACAGCCGGAAGAAACGATCCTCGGCGTCGTGAGCTTTGATTGTGTCGATGCCCTGCACCGTCTCGTTGTACTGCAGTATGATCGGTGAGCGCGAGGTTGCCTCGAAACGCTTCAACGCTTTGGCCACCTCCAAATGGTAGCCCAGCAGGCGTTTCAGGCCGTACACCAGGAGTATAGCGCCTGTAGAAGCCATCGTTACGAGGGCCAGCTCGGTGTAAAGCTTGCTAACAAACAGCGTTAGC
Source organism: Anopheles cracens (assembly GCA_002091845.1). Taxonomy (NCBI): domain Eukaryota; kingdom Metazoa; phylum Arthropoda; class Insecta; order Diptera; family Culicidae; genus Anopheles; species Anopheles cracens. Next base: position 32,741 of record KZ071408.1, on the reverse strand, counting down.
GTTCCGAGTACACCGAACGAGGCACTTAGCACCGTACGCAGGTTTGTGATGATCTTCGCGTCGAGCACGTTGAGATCGTTCGAGAAGCGATTCACAATCACGCCGGAATCGTTGCGATCGAAGAACGCCATGGGCTGGCGTAGAATGGTGGCGACCATGCGCGCATGGATGGACTTGACCAGTCGTAGACCACCGCCCTGGAGAATTGCTGTTTTCAGGAACACACAACCGGACCAAATCAGTACGAGCGGGACGATGACGACGAAGATATCATCGGTACGACCGTGATTCGAGGCCCAATGTGCGAGTAGAGTCGTAATGATGATATCTAGCGCGGTGGTGACTCCTTCCAAGCTCACCACAACAGTACAGCATGGCAGTTTGAGCATTCGGGCGAAGCTTGCGTACAAATCCAGCGACGCACGACCGGATCGGATGCTGTCGCCACTCTTATCCTTCGTCTGTTTCGCCCGTTTTTTTCGATCGCGCTCACGCACTGCGGGACCAGCATCTGGATCGTTTTCTGCGCGGTGATCGTCATCGATTTCCTGAACGAACTGCTCGCTGAGTTCCCCCGGTGTCAACACTCTATCGACCGTACCCCCGGACATCACCAGAACCGTGTCCGCAACCGCGAGGTGATCACGATCGTGTGTCACAAACATGCACGAACATCCAGCAAGCAACCCGTTCGTTCGGTGGAATACGTTTTCGAGCACCTTGCGGGATACGGTTGGGTCCAGCGAGCGAAGAGGGTCGTCGAAGAGGTACACATCGGCTCGCCGATAAACGGCGCGTGCCAGCGAAATGCGTCTCGCCTGCCCTCCGGAGAACGAATGTCCCCCTTCAGCCACAATCCGTTCGTCGAAGTCGGCGAAGGTCCGGAAGTCTTCTTCGAGGCAGCAAGCACGAATTACCTCCTCGTAGCGCATCGGATCATACTCCTGGCCGAACAGGATGTTACTGCGAATGGTGCCACTGTGTAGCCAGGGAGTCTGCGGGCAGTAGGAGAGACGATTCCACGTGCAGGCGATCGTACCGGCAGTGTTTTTAACCGTTCCGATCAGCGCACGCAGCAACGTGGTCTTACCCGACCCGTGAGTACCGCCGACGGCGGTGAACGTACCTCTCCGGAGCGTGATGTTTATGTCACGTAGAATTATCTCTTGTCCGATCGAGAACTGTCCATTTTCAATCTTCAGTATCTCCTCCCTCTGATTTGGTATCGTATCTTCCAACTGATTGACAAAAGTATGCACTACCTCCTGCAGCTTTTCTAAACTTCCCTGATGACTTCGCTTTCTAGCGATACCGTCTTTCGTGCGGACGATCGGTTCTTCATCCGCTCGACCTGCGCACACGACCTGATTGATGTGATTGAGTGATTCTTGCGCCCTCGTCCAGCTGGTCATCAGCTTCGGTAGAATGGACATTGGATAGCGCGTAATGTTGAACAGGGCGATCGCTACGAACATCGACTGAACCGTCAGCAGCGATCCACTCCCGATGAGGTACATAAAGAGAAACGTTCCACAGGCAACGATCATCGGCGTCACGACCCCAAGCAGATGGTGCAGTGCGTCGTACCAGGCGCATGTTGTCATATGCGACGCACGACCGGATCGGATGCTGTCGCCACTCTTATCCTTCGTCTGTTTCGCCCGTTTTTTTCGATCGCGCTCACGCACTACGGGACCAGCATCTGGATCGTTTTCTGCGCGGTGATCGTCATCGATTTCCTGAACGAACTGCTCGCTGAGTTCCGCCGGTGTCAACACTCTATCGACCGTACCCCCGGACATCACCAGAACCGTGTCCGCAACCGCGAGGTGATCACGATCGTGTGTCACAAACATGCACGAACATCCAGCAAGCAACCCGTTCGTTCGGTGGAATACGTTTTCGAGCACCTTGCGGGATACGGTTGGGTCCAGCGAGCGAAGAGGGTCGTCGAAGAGGTACACATCGGCTCGCCGATAAACGGCGCGTGCCAGCGAAATGCGTCTCGCCTGCCCTCCGGAGAACGAATGTCCCCCTTCAGCCACAATCCGTTCGTCGAAGTCGGCGAAGGTCCGGAAGTCTTCTTCGAGGCAGCAAGCACGAATTACCTCCTCGTAGCGCATCGGATCATACTCCTGGCCGAACAGCTCCAATCCATCGCGCCACACAGCCTCCGAATCGTCCACAAGTCGGTAAGCGGCGACAAACACGGCCAGCAGCGTGTCGATTACCAGACACACGGACAGCAGCCTATGGGACGTGCGTGTAGACGAAACAGGCCCGTTCGCAACCACCAACGTCACGTAGCGTACCTCGGAACAGAACAGCAGACACAGCAGGAGGTACTGAAACCCGTACACCACCAGGTGATCCACCTGCACACCGCGGCAAAAAAAAAACAAATCGTTGCCAAAACTCGTGCACCAATCGCGTAGCCTGCAGTGATTCACTCACCAAATGCAATGCGGCGTGTTCGAGCATCGGGGGAAACGTTGACGTTTTCGCACTTCATTCACCCGAACGATGTTCCTGTCGCGAACGAGCGCGCCGCTGCGGTCGAGTGTGGTTTGGTAATCGAGACGGTGGTTCAGCGGAGACTGTGTGTGCCGTACGAACGCGATACGCTATAAAAGATACGTTTGCCTATTGCATTGCATGCACGGGGAGCCATAAGACAAAGAGAGAGAGAGAAGGAGACAAAGAGAGCGAAATTACGATAGAGAGCGTGAGATGCGTAATGACATTAAGATAAAGAAAAACACCGTCGCCCCGAGTGACCGCCGTATTGTGGGAGAATGAATGAAAGAACGCCGTTGAACGTAGATTTATTTTCGTAGGAGGTTTTCCAACTCACGGTCCTCTCTGAGATTTGTGTCGGATATTTTGTTTTGAACTCCAGTCCGGGTGTATAAATAGCTGCATTCTCTTAGCGTACGTTTCTCAACAATGCTCCCGCACATAATGAGCGTAATCCAGCAGCTCAAATAAATTAGATATTTATTAATCTTTACTTCCGCTTAGCGTTCCACCCCCGTCAGTAGTCTAGCCAGTGCCGCGATGCACCCGGTGAGTCGCACCTCCATCTCCTATAACCATCCTTGCGAATGCAAATGGCCCCGCAGCGGAGTCACACCCGGTATCTTCGGTACCGTGCGCAGCGTGGACGCTGCCGAGGATGGTCCACCGATGCCGGCAGCTCCACCGGACGTCTCGCTGACACCACCAGCGCCACCATCACTACTATCACGATGCTCCTTACGACGATGTTGATCACCGAGTACGTTCCAAACATCAGCATGCCCCAGAAGCGGGTGAAGATCTTGATCCCGTCCAGCTCGAAGTTTTCCAGATCCACCAATCCAAACACAGCCCAGAAGAGTGTCTGTATCGTTTCGAAAAGACTGTGCGCAAGAGCGAGTTACAACGACGAAGTTCATCACCAACCCCGTGGGGAGCCCCTTAAGACATACTTAGCAAACCGTCGCCACACGATGCAGGCGTTGGGATCCGTTGCCGTGATGTTCATCCCGGAGAAGTTTGACACGTCCGGACATCGTTTCTTTTCAAGATCCGCGTAGTACCTGCAATGGAGAGCATATTGCACGCGTACAGCACCCACTCAATCAACGGTTGCTTCTACAGTCTTCACTTACCACAGCAGCTGATTGAGACCACTGCTGACTGGACGACTAACAGCCAAAGGCACATTTACCCCAACGCTTCTTGTGCGACCCGGGACGACCCTTGGAGTTGAACTTCGGAGCCAGCTTCGCCAGCTTGTGGATAGGGTTGTTGTTATCACCGAACGAACTCTGCGATTGGGATGAATACTGATGCATCGGGTTCACCTGATGCAATGCCTTTTTGGGCGTCAAACCCGGCCCAAACACACCCGCAAACAGTTCGTGCGACGAATTCTCCGGCAGCTGCCCCATGAACTCCGACACGGGCGTCAGGTGTGGACCGGCATCCGGTGCCGGCGGTGGCGCTATGTTGAAGCCCTTCATCAGCCGGCGCTCTTTCTGGCGGTTCTTCTTGCCGCCCACCCCACTGCCCTGGCCGGTGGCGATGGCTGTGTTCATGCCACTGTTCTTCAGGATCTCCACCAGCTCGCACCGGAACGCCGATATGTCCTGCTTGATTTCGTTCACGTCATCCTCGGTAACACCCTGCGATTCGGCCTTCCGCTGCTCGACCGTAACGTACCGCCGCACCAGGTTGCGCATGATGCTCTGGTAGCGGAAGTCGCGCTCGCTCGCCTGCTTTACCTTCCGCTGAAACGAATGCAATCGAAACCACCAGAGCAAATAGCCGCAAAAGGGAAAGTGCACACACCACATTCCAGTGAGCCAGACCGGTGCAGGAAAAAAAACACACATACACACGCACACACCCACACATCATCCCAAACATACAGACACACGTGGATAGAAGAGAGTGATAGAGATAAGCCAGTAGAGCGGAAACAGGAAATGGGAAAAGAAATGGTAAAATCACACATTAACAAAACGGAAACGGTGTGGTGCGCCATCCAGAGCGGATCTGGAAGGGAGGGAGTCGTAAGCGGCAGTCAATTTCGAAATCGCGTGACGGAGTTTGGAAAAGCTTGTTCAAAAACGGATCCCACCGTGCCTGTCGGTGCCGGAGTAATCGTAAAATCTGGTGCATTTCGGTGCGCTGGCAGGGGAAGCCCGGGAACTTACTCGAATCGTTTTCATGTGCTCCTTCTTGACGGCCTTCGAGTGGCCGCAGAACTTCCGCTTCACCCACTGGAAGATGTAGAACAGCGACTTTGGGGTCGGGATGATATTGAACGGTGGTGGACACGTGCCGCCCTCCTCGAAGTAGCTGATCCACAGCTTCGAGCGGGCAAACTTCCACTCCACATCAGCGCGTTCCTGTGCAGGAAGTTCTCGTTAGTAGCTGTTAAGTGCCACCTCCCTCATCATACGCACCGATATCAATTGATATGAGTGATTCATCATGGCGATCAGCAGTTGCACGTACGCATCCGAGAGCGAGTGTGATCGAAGCGATCAGTAGCGCGATCGATTGAGCGCCTCCAAGACCACCGTACACGCCAAGATACATGTCCCGTACCGAGTTATCCGTTGCGGCTTCGGGATCCTCAGACCAATCCGTTAGCCATATGTTAGCGTAAATCGATGCACCCTGATTGATCACGCTGAAGAAGATCGACCAGAATCCGAGCCACAGACCGATGCCCTTGAAGTATTTGACGTACACCATGTAACCAACAGCGCCCGTTGCGGATTCTTCCTTCTCAATCAACGTCGCTGCCGACGCTTGCTGAGGGGCTGGTTCTGCTGCCCGAGGTTTGTTGCTGTTTCGGGACTCAGCCCGGCTGACGCGCTTCTTGCGCACACTACCATTGCTGCTACCCGAGCGCTGCGATCGTGTGGACATGGCTCGCTGTACAATCTTCTTACCCTCGCCGTCTTTCAGTGCTTCCTGGATCAGCTTCAGCTCGTCCTCATCCTCATCGTCCATTTCTTGAATGTGTTGCGTAAGGAAGTCGGCGAAGGCTCCCTTCTGATCTAGAAGTTGCCTGGTTGGAAAGTAAAAATGGAATGTTATCGTTTTGTATATGCTTCAAACCTTCGTCGAAACTTACTGGTATGATCCGCTCTCCGAAATCTCTCCATCCTTCATGACAAAAATTTCTTCCACGAATGGGAGGAACGATATACCGTGCGTAACTAGCAACCGGGACTTTCCGACAAGCATTCCCGACGGTCCGATCACCTTCTCGAAGATGTGCTTTCCTACGTGAGCGTCCACAGCGCTGAGCGGGTCATCAAACAGGTAAATCTCCGAGTCAGCATACACGGCACGGGCCAGTGCGACACGCTGCTTCTGTCCACCCGAAAGGTTGATTCCTTTCTCTCCGATCTCAGTCGTGTCTCCACCGGGGAGCATCTCCAGATCGGGTTTCAATGCGCAGCACTCGATCACTTTATCGTACTTTGCCTGGTTGAAGGGTAGTCCGTCGTACTCTGTCCCGTGATACTTTCTCCGAAGTGCGAATAGATCGGACTGCGCGTAACCGACTCGAGACGTTTCAGCTGCCGAGAGGTAGCGATGTAGAACTTTTGGATCAAATAGTACACAACCAGGAAGGCAGGTACGACGGCCAAGAAAATGGGTGTAGATATACCGATGACCACAAACACACCGACCACGTTGAAGAACATCAGCAACCAGGCACGAATAGACTGCGGCAGATATCGGAATCGAGGATCGTGTTCAAACGATGGGCAATGGTGAGGATTGTACAGTCGGCGAACTCCGTACGGATGGTTTTCTGTATGAACGATACAAAAGATAAAGCGTTAGCAACTTGAAGCCATAACCTCGACGGTCCACCACATCCCTTACCTGAATCAAGTCATCCGTTTCCAGATCCACCGCCGCCGTAGCCTCGTCCAGAATCAACACCTTCGTCTTTCGCAGTACAGCTCGTGCCAAACAGATCAATTGTCTCTGACCCACGGAGAGGTTCTCTCCGTTCTCAGCAATCTCATGATCCAGTCCCGCGGCAAGACCCTTCACAAACGTCTTCAGATGGGACAGTTCGAGCGCCTTCCACACCTGATCGTCACTGTAGCTCTTGAAGGGATCAACATTTGCACGCAAGGTTCCAGAGAACAGGACAGGATCCTGAGGAATGATAGTCAATCGTCCTCGCAGCTGATGCAGTCCCATCTGGGAGATGTCAAGTCCGTCGATAACGATTTGTCCACCGGCCGCTTCAACAATTCTGTAAATAGAATGACCAGGGAAAATGTTACTGTGATGTCTGAAAAAAGCATAAAAAAGACTTTAGTTCGTCAACCTACCTGAAGAGACCAAGTGTAAGACTGGACTTTCCAGCACCCGTTCGACCAACGATACCGATCTTTTCACCTCCTCGAACGTTGAGCGAGATGCCTCGAATGACCAGATCAAGACCCTCACGATACCGGTAGGTGATGATGCAACACTCAATCACCTGGAAGAAATGCGATCTATTAGGTTGGTGTGTATGCTCGCTGCTTTGGAACACATGTAGCGCATGTTGCCATGAGCTGGATCGCATTCTGTTAACCGAGAGACACATCTGTTTCAATGTGAGAATATGTTGCGTTTTTGTTCACACGAGCCATTAGACGCTATCTTATCGCAAGCTACACGTGTTATCTTAAGGTCGATTCCACATATGCCGTGCGAATAGGTTCATGCGACGTCATCCACTCATAGACATACTTGAGAAAAAATGCCATTCACTATTTAAATCGTTCGTATTTATTCAATATCATAATAGATTTCACTACAATAAATATTGCCATCTGCAGACGCATACGTTCGCTACCGATTGGCCTACATCGTAAGGGGTTTCCTCTACCAGGAGTGCCACACGAGGGCACAACTGACTTCCCGATTCTGACATGCGAAGAAACTGTGGAACACTTGGACATTGGTGATCAACCAACTGTGGACAACTTCTTTTTGAGCCAGGTCGATATCGATTCGAGATTCACCAGGCATCGCACAGTGCGGTCTGACAGTGGTCCTAGCTTACGATTCCTGCATTCTTCGCCATGCCAAAGAAGATGGAGTCTCTGTTCGCCAGCAAGCTCTGGGGTGATTCGCACTCGGCCACGAGACCCTTGTCCAATACGAGAACCCGATCGGAATCGAGGATCGTGTTCAAACGATGGGCAATGGTGAGGATTGTACAGTCGGCGAACTCCGTACGGTCAAGACATGCACATGAGCAGGAAGATCACTAGCATCTTCGAGAGATTGTACCAATTCCATGGTATGTCTCGATAGCGACTCCCGGTTATTTTGAAGATATCGTAAATGGAGAACACGAACAGAAACACGCACGGTACCCACTGCAGGATGACCCGCTGGAAGCAGAACGTGAGATTCGGATTGTCCACGTCCCACACGAACTTGTCGTCCCAGAAGGGACCCCCGCAGAACTTTTCGAAGGTCATCACAGACCAGAGAGTATTTGAACGCCGCGCTCACCACCGTACGACTAAAAGATTGCCACCGATTTGCGATGGCATTTTATACTCCGTGGCAATACACTTCAACAACCCGTGCCCACTCCGGCCAACGAAGTGGTCTACACAACAAGCGCCTGATTGTGATTGTAAGAATGAAATGTTAAGATGTTTTTTTTTCTTTCGCCCTCAACCCCTTACACGCTCGTTTGCATCGCATCGGGGGTCGTCAACATGCGAACCGATAAGAAGTAGGCCAGACCTGCCCCATTTTTTCGGTACAACAACAATCGGTTGGTGTTGTGGTAAAGGTTGACATGCTCTCTGCTTATAAAGTAGCGTGTGCCAGGGTTGAATAATTGTGCACGAGGTTGTTGATAAGATTATCAAACGAACTCATCATTTAAGCGCAGAGATTTCGGCTTTGGTGGGGACGGTTATCTTCCAGTACTTGTCGAACGGGGGCACTAACGCGCGAGACGCATCCTCCGGGTTGATGTCGTACATGTCATCCACCGTGAGCGGATTCCGGAAGCCCTTCCAGGCAAATGAATCAAAGTGTAGAAATAATAATCTACCGAAGAAACTGGAGCTGAGTTCGGGATTTGGTTTGGTGGCCTTCGGATATTCACTGAACTTGGGGGCCTTATCAGGGAACAGCTCCAGTACCAGCATCAAACAGATGAAACCGTACTGGATGATGTAACTGACATATTGATACTCCCAGAAGTCAAGCGAATCGCCGGATCCGATGGGATTCGGCCGTTTGCCGTTCTCCATGATCTCCGTGCGGAGTTGAATGATGCCGAAGAACATTCGCAGGAACCAGAATACGAACATGGTACCCGACGTACGGATACCATATTTGCGCATGAAAAACAGGAGCACTATCAGATCGATCTAAGGGCGAAGAGACGAACACAGTGTTACTCGTAACGCACACTGGAATACGCAGTTCCGAACTTCACACTCACATAAACTAATGCATTAAATACTGCCGTCACGATCTGCACATCGAACAGGCCCTGCTCATCCTGGTAGTTCACAACCATGCCCAGATCGATCCAAGACATGCACATGAGCAGGAAGATCACTAGCATCTTCGAGAGATTGTACCAATCAATATGTCAGTTACATCATCCAGTACGGTTTCATCTGTTTGATGCTGGTACTGGAGCTGTTCCCTGATAAGGCCCCCAAGTTCAGTGAATATCCGAAGGCCACCAAACCAAATCCCGAACTCAGCTCCAGTTTCTTCGGTAGATTATTATTTCTACACTTTGATTCATTTGCCTGGAAGGGCTTCCGGAATCCGCTCACGGTGGATGACATGTACGACATCAACCCGGAGGATGCGTCTCGCGCGTTAGTGCCCCCGTTCGACAAGTACTGGAAGATCAGCGTCGAAAAAGGTCGTAAACAACAGATGGCCGCAAACCGGAAGGTGGGAAAACCTGACATTGAGTACAAACCGCACGCACCGTCCAACGGATCCGTCCTGTACACGATGGTACGGGCGTACGGTGGTCCGTTCTGGTTCGCCGGCATGCTACATCTGGCAATATCGGGTCTGCAGTTCGCGTCGCCTTATCTCATGCAGTACGTACAAAACAACCCGTTCATTCGCCTATCCGACGGCCGTCTGGCCGTTATCTAATCGATCGTATCTATTTCGGGTTTTATAGAGAGCTGATGGCCGTTATCGCGCTCGATGGGCCGCTGTGGAAGGGCCTGTTGTTGACGTTCGGATTATTCGGTGCATCGTTGCTACTGGGTCTGATCAATGGGCAGTATCTGTTCAACACATTCCTGAGCGGTTTTCGCATTCGAACCGGCTTGATCAGCGCCATCTATCGGAAGGCGCTGAGAATATCGAGTGCAGCCAAGAAGGACACTACCGTCGGGGAGATCGTCAACTTGATGGCGGTGGATGCACAGAAGTTTTTCGAACTGACGTCTTACTTGCACGTTTTGTGGGCGGCACTGCTCATTATTGGCCTATGTGTGTTTCTGCTGTACGACATCCTTGGGCCGGCCGTGTTTGCTGGGCTAGGTGTGATGGTTCTGATGACGCCAATCACGGGTGTCGTAGCTGCGAAACTCAAAGGCCATCAAGTCAGCCAGATGAAGCTAAAGGATGAACGCGTCAAAAAGATGAGCGAGATTTTGGGTGGCATTAAGGTGCTCAAGCTGTACGCCTGGGAGCCGAGCTTTCAAGATACCATCCTGACAGTTCGTAGCGAAGAAATCAGTATCTTACGGCGTATGGCGTACTATGGCGCTGGAACCTACTTCACTTTTACCATCGCGCCCTTCCTGGTGACGCTCGTTTCGTTCACCGTGTTCGTACTGGTGGATGAAAATAACGTGCTTGATCCTCAAACTGCATTTGTATCATTGGCGCTGTTTAATATAATGCGATTTCCATTGGGAATGTTCCCGATGGTGGTTACTTTTGCCATGCAGGCTTGGGTATCGGTGAAGCGTATCGATAAGTTCCTCAACAGTGCCGAGCTAGATCCCAACAACGTTTCCCACGAGAAGAGTGACGAAGCCTTGACAATTAAGGATGGAACGTTCTCATGGGGAGAAGAGACACCCACACTGAAGAACATCAATCTCTCGTTGGCCAAGGGACAGCTGTCCGCGATCGTGGGTACTGTCGGTACTGGAAAGAGCTCACTGATATCAGCCCTGCTAGGTGAGATGGAGAAAATAAGTGGTCACGTCAATACGGACGGTACGCTTGCGTACGTTCCTCAGCAGGCATGGATTCAGAACGCGACGCTTCGTGACAACATTCTCTTCGGTAAGCCGTTCGATCAGAAGAAATACGACAATGTGATCGAGTGCTGCGCATTGAAACCCGATCTGGAGATGCTCCCCGGTGGAGACACGACTGAGATCGGTGAGAAAGGAATCAATCTTTCGGGAGGACAGAAGCAACGTGTCGCGCTGGCTCGTGCCGTGTATGCCGATGCTGAGGTCTACCTGTTTGATGACCCGCTCAGTGCTGTGGACGCTCATGTGGGAAAGCACATCTTCGAGAAGGTGATCGGACCTTCGGGAATGCTTGTCGGCAAGTCCCGATTGCTGGTAACGCATGGCATATCGTATCTGCCATTTGTGGAGGAGATACTAGTCTTGAAAGATGGAGAGATCTCGGAGAGTGGAACCTATCAGTAAGTGAATTTGGCATAGTTTGAAGTTTGAAGATAGTTGATTCCTAAATTTCTTACAGACAACTTCTGGACCAGAAGGGAGCTTTCGCGGAATTCCTCAACCACCATATCCAAGAGCTTGACGATGAAGATGAAGGTAATCTTATCCAGCGCTTTTCAGTGCCTTAACAATTATGCTAAAATGCTCACCTTATTTTTCCAGAGATATCATTAATCGAAGAATCTCTTAAGAATGATCCAGCAAGTCATATCATTCAACGCGCGCTATCAATTCGTTCCATCCGATCTAATGACAGCGATAAAAGTTCGCGAAAAAAACGAATCAGCCGGCAAGAGTCTAAGCAAAGCGTACAAAGCAAAGCGAAGGATACCGTGCCAGTTAGAGGAAAACTGATCGGGGTCGAAGAATCGGCAACCGGTGCCGTCACTTGGCTGGTGTACAAGAAGTACATTCAAGCGATCGGTTTCCAATTTGGCTTCTGGTCCGTTCTGTTCAGTGCCATTAATCAAGGAAGTGGTATCTACTCCAACATTTGGCTCACGGATTGGTCCGAGGACAAGGAGGCAGCTACAGACACTTCGGTACGCGATATGTACCTCGGCGTGTACTAACATTTGGCTCACGGATTGGTCCGAGGACAAGGAGGCAGCTACAGACACTTCGGTACGCGATATGTACCTCGGCGTGTACGGAGCACTCGGCGGGGTACAATCGATCGCGCTGTTTTTAGGTTCGGTACTTATCTCACTAGGATGTCTTAAGGCAGCTAAAGAGTCTCACGATAAGTTGCTGCATAGTTCGCTTCGAATGCCCATGTCGTTCTTCGACACAACTCCGCTGGGCCGTATCATCAATCGCTTCTCGAAAGACGTGGACGTTGTGGACAACGTGCTACCGGTGACGATTAGGGCTTGGCTGTTCTTTCTGTTCAGCGTGGTGGGTGTATTCATTGTGATTGGAGTTTCAACACCAATCTTCCTCGCTGTCGTCCCGCCGCTGATGGTGATCTACTACTTCGTTCAGCGTTTTTACATTGACACGTCTCGGCAATTGAAACGATTGGAATCCGTCACTAGGAGTCCGATCTATTCGCACTTTGGCGAAAGCATTAGCGGACAGTCCACAATCCGTGCCTACGGACAGCAGGAGCGATTTACGCAGGAGTCAGAACGACGTGTGGACTACAATCAACTGGTATCGTATCCCTCGATTATCGCTAATCGGTGGCTTGGAGTGCGACTGGAGTTAGTCGGCAGTTGCGTGATCCTGTTTGCGGCTCTGTTTGCTGTTTTGGCCCGTGACACCATCGGGCAGGCAACAGTCGGACTTTCTATCAGTTATGCTCTGCAGATATCAGCAACGCTCAGCATACTGGTTCGAATGACCTCTGAAGTGGAGACGAACATCGTAGCCGTGGAGAGATTGGAGGAGTACACGGTGCTTCCACGAGAGGCCGATTGGCAGAAGGGCACTGTAGACAAAACCTGGCCCGCGGAAGGAAAGGTCGAGTTTAAGGACTATCAGATCCGGTACCGCGACGGTCTTGATCTGGTCATTCGAGGTATTTCGCTCAAGGTTCGAGGTGGTGAAAAGATCGGTATCGTTGGCCGAACGGGTGCTGGAAAATCCAGTCTTACACTTGGTCTCTTCAGGTAAGATTAAGATATGAGACCTTGAAGAAGCGCGTTGATTTCAAACAACATGCTTATATCCATAACTATTTACAGAATTGTTGAAGCGGCCGGTGGGCAAATCGTTATCGACGGACTTGACATCTCCCAGATGGGCCTTCATCAACTGCGTAGTCGGTTGACCATCATTCCTCAGGATCCTGTCCTGTTCTCTGGAACCCTGCGTGCGAACGTTGATCCCTTCAAGAGCTACAGTGACGATCAGGTGTGGAAGGCGCTCGAACTGTCCCATCTGAAGACGTTTGTGAAGTCAATCTCTCGTTGGCCAAGGGACAGCTGTCCGCGATCGTGGGTACTGTCGGTACTGGAAAGAGCTCACTGATATCAGCCCTTCTGGGTGAGATGGAGAAAATAAGTGGTCACGTCAATACGGACGGTACGCTTGCGTACGTTCCTCAGCAGGCATGGATCCAGAACGCGACGCTTCGTGACAACATTCTCTTCGGTAAGCCATTTTTTTTTCGATGCTTTGTTCACAGAGAGATGATGGCGGTTATTGCACTGGACGGTCCGGTGTGGAAGGGCCTGTTGTTGACTTTCGCCCTGTTTGCCGCTTCGCTACTGCTGGCCTTACTGAACGGCCAGTACTACTACAACACGTTCCTGAGTGGGTTCCGCATCCGTACCGGCTTGGTGAGTGCGATCTACCGAAAGGCGCTGCGAATTTCGAGTGCTGCGAAGAAAGACACCACCGTCGGTGAAATTGTCAACCTGATGGCAGTGGACGCACAACGCTTCTTTGAGCTGACCTCCTACATGCACATCCTGTGGTCGGGCATTTTGATCATTGCCCTGTGCGTGTACTTACTGTACGATATTCTCGGCGCGGCTGTCTTCGCCGGGCTGGGTGTGATGATTTTGATCACACCCGTCTCGGGTGTCATTGCGACGAAGATGCGTGACGCTCAGGTGGCACAGATGAAGATCAAGGACGATCGTGTAAAGAAAATGAACGAAATTCTGGGCGGAATTAAGGTGCTTAAGCTGTACGCCTGGGAACCGAGCTTCCAGGACAACATTTTGACAGTTCGTACGGAAGAAATTGGCATTTATTGGTACAATCTCTCGAAGATGCTAGTGATCTTCCTGCTCATGTGCATGTCTTGGATCGATCTGGGCATGGTTGTGAACTTCCAGGATGAGCAGGGCCTGTTCGATGTGCAGATTCTGACGGCCGTTTTTAACGCGTTAGCTTATGTGAGTGAAACTGCGCTAAACTGTGTTGTATGTGTAACGAGTAATGTTGTGTTCGTCTCTTCGCCCTTAGATCGATCTGATTGTGCTGCTGTTCTTTATGCGCAAATATGGTGTACGCACATCGGGTACCATGTTCATGTTCTGGTTCCTGCGAATGTTCTTCGGCATTATTCAACTCCGCACGGAGGTGATGGAGAACGACAAACGGCCGAATCCCATCGGTTCCGGAGACACGGTTGACTTCTGGGAGTATCAATATGTCAGCTATATCATCCAGTACGCCTTCATTTGTTTGATGCTGGTACTGGAACTGTTCCCAGATAAGGCACCCAAGTACAGCGATTATCCAGAGTCGAAAAATCCAAACCCCGAGCTTAAGTCAAGCTTCTTCGCGAAGCTTCTGTTCCTCTACTTCGACTCCTTTGCCTGGAAGGGCTTCCGGAAGCCACTCACGATGGAAGAGATGTACGACATGAACCCGCAGGATGCATCGCGCGAGTTAGTGCCTCCGTTTGACAAATACTGGAAGAAGAGCGTTGTCAGCGGACGCCAAAAACAGATCGCCGCCGACAAGAAGGCCGGCAAACCGAACATCGAGTACAAGCCACACTCCGAAACGCAAGGATCTTCCCTGTACGCGATGGTACGGGCGTACGGTGCGCCATTTTGGTTCGCGGGAATGCTCCAACTGGCGATATCCGGACTTCAGTTTGCCTCACCTTATCTCATGCAGTATGTGTCACGCCTCGCGTCACTCCACGCTCCGATAGCGTGACGTCAATCTAATCGATTGCGTTTTTTTTCGATGCTTTGTTCACAGAGAGATGATGGCGGTTATTGCACTGGACGGTCCGGTGTGGAAGGGCCTGTTGTTGACTTTCGCCCTGTTTGCCGCTTCGCTACTGCTGGCCTTACTGAACGGCCAGTACTACTACAACACGTTCCTGAGTGGGTTCCGCATCCGTACCGGCTTGGTGAGTGCGATCTACCGAAAGGCGCTGCGAATTTCGAGTGCTGCGAAGAAAGACACCACCGTCGGTGAAATTGTCAACCTGATGGCAGTGGACGCACAACGCTTCTTTGAGCTGACCTCCTACATGCACATCCTGTGGTCGGGCATTTTGATCATTGCCCTGTGCGTGTACTTACTGTACGATATTCTCGGCGCGGCTGTCTTCGCCGGGCTGGGTGTGATGATTTTGATCACACCCGTCTCGGGTGTCATTGCGACGAAGATGCGTGACGCTCAGGTGGCACAGATGAAGATCAAGGACGATCGTGTAAAGAAAATGAACGAAATTCTGGGCGGAATTAAGGTGCTTAAGCTGTACGCCTGGGAACCGAGCTTCCAGGACAACATTTTGACAGTTCGTACGGAAGAAATTGGCATTCTGAAACGCATGGCCTACTATGGCGCGGGAATCTATTTTACCTTCACAATCGCGCCCTTCCTGGTGACGCTCGTTTCGTTCGCTGTTTACGTGTTGGTGGACGAAGACAATATCCTGGATCCGCAGACGGCATTCGTATCACTGGCGTTGTTCAATATCCTGCGGTTCCCGCTTGGTATGCTTCCCATGATGGTGACGTTCTCCATGCAGGCTTGGGTATCGGTAAAGCGTATCGATAAGTTCCTCAACAGTGCCGAGCTGGATCCAAGTAATGTGTCGAATAACAAGAGCGACGAAGCCTTGACCATTAAGGATGGAACGTTCTCATGGGGAGAAGAGACGCCCACACTGAAGAACATCAATCTCTCGTTGGCCAAGGGACAGCTGTCCGCGATCGTGGGTACTGTCGGTACTGGAAAGAGCTCACTGATATCAGCCCTTCTGGGTGAGATGGAGAAAATAAGTGGTCACGTCAATACGGACGGTACGCTTGCGTACGTTCCTCAGCAGGCATGGATCCAGAACGCGACGCTTCGTGACAACATTCTCTTCGGTAAGCCGTTCGATCAGAAGAAATACGACAATGTGATCGAGTGCTGCGCATTGAAACCCGATCTGGAGATGCTCCCCGGTGGAGACACGACTGAGATCGGTGAGAAAGGAATCAATCTTTCGGGAGGACAGAAGCAACGTGTCGCGCTGGCTCGTGCCGTGTATGCCGATGCTGAGGTCTACCTGTTTGATGACCCGCTCAGCGCCGTAGACGCTCATGTGGGAAAGCACATCTTCGAGAAGGTGATCGGACCGTCGGGAATGCTTGTCGGCAAGTCCCGATTGCTGGTAACGCATGGCATATCGTATCTGCCATTTGTGGAGAACATTTTTGTTGTTAAGGATGGAGAGATCTCGGAGAGCGGATCGTACCAGTAAGTAATAACATTGCAGTTTTTTCGATTGCAAAATGTGTAATGGATTGATCTTCCTCTAGACAACTTCTCGACCAGAAGGGAGCTTTCGCCGAATTCCTTACGCAGCACATTCAGGAGCTCGATGATTCCGATGAGGAAGGTAGGTTGAGGCAGACCGATCCCCCAAAAAGAATGTTGTTTAATCTGGCTTCTTCCTCTACAGAACTCATTCAAACTTTTAATCTTACTGTTTCCTCACCAGAAATTAAGCTCATCCAGGAATCGCTCAAGGATGAAACTGCGCAGCGTATCGTCGAACGCACCTTGTCTGTACGCTCCAACCGATCGAATGGCAGTAATGGTAGCCAGCGTAAGAAGCGCATCAGCCGGCAGGAGTCGCGAGTAAGCTCCAAAAAGGAAGAGCCCATCATTCAGAATCTGGATAAGGCCACGCTCATTGAGAAGGAAGAGTCTGCAACCGGTGCCGTCACATGGGCTGTCTACAAGAAGTACGTCACTGCCATCGGCTTCCAGTTCGGTTTCTGGTCCGTTGTGTTCAGTGCGATCAATCAGGGCAGTGGTATCTACTCCAGCATGTGGCTCACGGATTGGTCCGAAGATCCTGAAGCGATTACTGATACCTCGGTGCGAGATATGTATCTCGGCGTGTACGGAGCACTCGGAGGAGTGCAATCGATTGCGCTATTCATTGGATCCGTCCTGCTTGCACTGGGTTGCTTGAAGGCTGCTGAGGAGTCACACAATAAGCTGCTGGAGAGCTCCTTGCACATGCCCATGTCGTTCTTCGACACAACACCGCTCGGTCGTATCATCAATCGCTTCTCGAAAGACGTGGACGTCGTGGACAACATTCTTCCGGCAACGATTCGTGCCTGGTTGTTGATGCTGTTCAGCGTCATTGGTGTGTTCGTGGTGATCGGTATTTCTACGCCGATCTTCCTCGCCATCGTCCCACCGTTGATGGTGATCTACTACTTCGTGCAGCGTTTCTACATTGAAACGTCACGGCAGCTTAAACGGTTGGAATCCGTCACGAGAAGTCCGATCTATTCGCACTTCGGGGAGAGTATCGGTGGGCAGTCGACGATTCGCGCCTACGGACAGCAGGAACGGTTCATCAAGGAGTCGGAGCACCGAGTGGATTACAATCAGCTGGTGACTTACCCAACGATTCTTGCCAACCGTTGGTTGGGCGTTCGGTTGGAGATGATCGGCAGTTTGGTGATCCTGTTTGCGGCTCTGTTCGCCATCTTGGCCCGTGACACCATCGGGCAGGCGACGGTCGGACTCTCCATCAGTTATGCTCTGCAGATTTCCAACGTATTGAGTTTCTTGGTGCGTATGACGGCTGAAGTCGAGACAAACATCGTAGCCATCGAACGTTTGGAGGAGTATACGGTGCTTCCACGAGAGGCCGACTGGCAGAAGGGCACTGTGGACAAAGCTTGGCCCGCCGAAGGAAAGGTCGAGTTCAAGGACTATCAGATCCGGTATCGAGAGGGTCTTGATCTGGTCATTCGAGGCATCTCGCTCAATGTTCGAGGTGGTGAAAAGATCGGTATCGTTGGCCGCACGGGTGCTGGAAAATCCAGTCTTACACTTGGTCTCTTCAGGTAAGTTAATTAAATGAGATATTGATGAAGCGTGGTGAGAAACAACAATATGCTTATGTCCATAACTATTTACAGAATTGTTGAAGCGGCCGGTGGACAGATCGTTATCGACGGACTTGACATCTCCCAGATGGGACTGCATCAGCTGCGAGGACGATTGACCATCATTCCTCAGGATCCTGTCCTGTTCTCTGGAACTCTCCGTGACAACGTTGACCCCTTCAAGAGCTACAGTGACGATCAGGTGTGGAAGGCGCTCGAACTGTCCCATCTGAAGACGTTTGTGAAGGGTCTTACTGCGGGACTGGATCATGAGATCGCTGAGAACGGAGAAAACCTCTCCGTGGGTCAGAGACAACTCGTGTGCTTGGCGAGAGCAATTCTTCGTAAGACGAAAGTGTTGATTCTCGACGAGGCTACAGCAGCGGTAGATTTGGAAACGGATGACTTGATTCAGGTATGCTACATCTCTCTGTATGATATGTGTGGAAAACTTATAACTTGATTTTTTTAAACAGAAAACCATCCGTACGGAGTTCGCCGACTGTACAATTCTCACTATTGCCCATCGATTGAACACGATCCTCGATTCCGATCGTGTCCTTGTGCTGGACAAAGGTCTCGTCGCCGAGTGTGATTCGCCTCAGAACCTGCTAGCGAACAGAGACTCCATCTTCTTCAGCATGGCGAAGAATGCCGGCATTGTAAGTTAACGACCGACCGCACGTGTTGGTCTGGATGTGTTCAGCTAGCATAATTAACGATAGGAACTAGTTTTAAAGCAAATGGGAGAGTGTTTCCACGAAATAAACATGTGCCATACGTGTGCCATCCGAATTTACCAAATCGTCGAACAAATACAGCTTGTCTCGGTTCGTTTTTATCTTTATGGTTCACGTCTGATCAATGATTAGACCACGGCTGAATATTATCGACAACCCACTCGCGCGCTTTGTTGCGACTTGCTGCTTTAAAATTTACTCAGCGATAAGGCTGTCGATTTTTTGTCGCTGGTCAGAATAACGAGTATATGAGCAATATTCTGAAATTGTGTAGCTTGCTCAAAATCCGTAGAAAATTACTGAAAACAACTATAAAAACCTCCTGTAACTAATGATCTTGACGGTGATTCATTGTCGCCGTGAAACATAAGATAGGGTATTAGACTCACCTAGTAGATTGTAAAAAAAAGTTGCAAAGACATGAAAGTTAAACCTGGGTTTCTTTCAACATCACTGTTTTCTCACAATTCCGTTATCACAGCATCCGTTGCTTCGAATGTACTTAGTTATGAAAGCTTATGCTCATCCTGTTTATATATCAAACTTTGGAATAAATGCGATATTTGAAAGCATGATATAATGCGACAAAGGTATAATCTTTGTCTCTGCGTCGGTTATCATCTCACATGATGGATTTATTAGGCGTTTATGGCTTTTGTATCACTTTGTAGGAAGCCGTCATTGCATCATTTATGATTACCATACAACACGCTGAAAAGGTTACAATTTGAGATATGGTTTATTGCTTGAACAAGTGTTAATACTACGCGGAAACAAAACGAAACGCCGAATTCACCGCTTTACGCTCGGCGAAAGAATTACTAGCTATACGGTTTGTTTGACAGAGTACATTTAAACACAATGTCTCCCAACGTCGCTATCGCTAATCTAAAGAAACAAAATTATAACCTTTTGTTTATCATTATAAAACATATTTCATTCAAAGACGCGGAAAAAGTATCATTCAAATTAAGTAACTCGAGCTATTAAGTTAGCATGTAATGTTAAATCAACTTAAATAACCATTCTAGTTGATTTTTAAGCAATTGCTTTCAAATAAACAATTCGTTCATTGAAATCTTTCCACAAGCTGCGAAATGTTTCAAGAGCTTGAAAGTTCAAAGCCACATCAATGGTGCCGTTCGAGCAGTTTGTAGCCATAGAAAGCTCGAGAATATGTCCGAGTTGGCAGGAGGTAGGCACACTCTGTGCTTGTATTTCAAATAGTGTATTAATGTTTTCCGAACCAATGTACAAATTTGCATCCATTTGTTTGACCAGACTTCAAAAGTGCAGTTTTTTTTTTCAAAACAGTGAAGATTTCATAAAAATCATAACCTACAAATTGTTGATAATATTGTGCAAGTCCCAAAGATCCGTCAAAGAAAAAAGTATCACAATTTTATTTCAACATCATTTACATCATTAACTTTGAAATACTTAGAAGCATTTCAATTATTGTGACTATCACCTAAACGTACGATTGCCATACAAGCACTTTGATTTATTTCATTACAAGCCCTTTATTCACTGTCGCCCAGAGGTGTACTATGCGAAATGGGAATCAAAATCGGCCAAAATTGATTTCCTCCCACCGGCTGCGAACTATAAAAGATAGCATC
>KZ071406.1:10069-26514 GCA_002091845.1 Anopheles cracens | reverse complement strand
CGTGTGCATTGTGATGTAAATGTGATACGGCAGGGGGTTTCCTAACACACATTTTCACGAAGAATTTGATCGATTTCGGAACAGAAGAGACCGATTCCTTTTGGTGCTCTGTATGCTGTACTCGGATCGATTAGTTGCGTTAAGGTGACGATGCTGCAGTCAAGTAATGACGTATTTGCTAGCATAGGAACATTTTGATTTCGGCTGAGGTCTTTGGACAAATGTTTCTTACTCAGAAATAACAATTTAGTGGAGGTAATTTCATTCAGCCTTTGACACTAACATAACTTTCCATGTTTTCTGCTATTGAATGACTTCCAATTAAGTATACATTACTATACAATTGATCAGATTCTTTGAAACTATGCGAAAAATTGATGCAAAATATTAATTTAAAGCATAAAAACGTTCCAAATCCTGTTCAGAATATTTGATGTAATCGAATTGGATCACAACTAGGATGATATTTCTTTTTAATACCAAACGCAAACTGAATTGAGCAACGATCAAAAGTATTGTCATAATGAAGACAACTCTGAAATGAAAGGCAATGATGAATCTCTCGAACTATAATAATTTCCCTTTAAATCATATTCCCAATTACATTTAGACATGCAACACATGATTACATCGATATTTGACTTTCAAAATCATAATCACAATAAATACGCCAACCCAAAGACCCTCTCCATCACATTCGAATCGCATTGCTAGATGCGGGATATCACTCAAATCGCACGGCCACGATCGTGAGAAAGTCTAATGCAAAATCTCGACTGCTCAATTGTTAATTGTAGCCCGACGCTGGCGCTTATAGGGGAAGTAACAGAGGTGTGGTTGTGGAGCACAGGTAGCTTACGTCCAATGTCACCACAAAAGCGCCAAATGAGTGGGAGGGAGCCAGGCACCAACACGCTACGGACTATCTCTCACAACACTGCTAATGTCCATGCCCCCACCATCTCCATCTTACATTTCGAATTGCCATTTATCAGACGCCCGTTGATGACGACGGCAAGATGTTGTGTGGTACAAACAGCTCTGCCTCCAAGCGAAAATAAGAGCTAGAAGGAACATAATCGCCCACACCACACCACCACCGCAGCAACGCACTTGTTGTGGCTTATCAGCGGTAACCATCGCTGGAACATTCGATACTTGTCAGGAGTCGCTCAACTTCACAACCACCCCTATCGCTGTTGTTCCTGTTGAAGCTACGGAATTAGTCGCTGTGGATGAGAAGCATTCGTTAAGTTATCGGTCATAATTCAATTACACCGCGTGGAGGACCTTTCCGCGCGCTCAACAGACTTTTGCTTTCTGCACATGCGTCCGAGGTGATTCGCGCGTGGCTCAAATTTGTACTTTAAAATGGGTTATGAGTCAGCAAACAAGCACACATACACGCGCTTTGCAAAACCCCTTCTAACGACCCTGTGTTAATGAGCAATGCTGCGAAATGGGGAAAAAAGTTCTTGTAAATGTGATACGGCAGGGGGTTTCCTAACACACATTTTCACGAAGAATTTGATCGATTTCGGAACAGAAGAGACCGATTCCTTTTGGTGCTCTGTATGCTGTACTCGGATCGATTAGTTGCGTTAAGGTGACGATGCTGCAGTCAAGTAATGACGTATTTGCTAGCATAGGAACATTTTGATTTCGGCTGAGGTCTTTGGACAAATGTTTCTTACTCAGAAATAACAATTTAGTGGAGGTAATTTCATTCAGCCTTTGACACTAACATAACTTTCCATGTTTTCTGCTATTGAATGACTTCCAATTAAGTATACATTACTATACAATTGATCAGATTCTTTGAAACTATGCGAAAAATTGATGCAAAATATTAATTTAAAGCATAAAAACGTTCCAAATCCTGTTCAGAATATTTGATGTAATCGAATTGGATCACAACTAGGATGATATTTCTTTTTAATACCAAACGCAAACTGAATTGAGCAACGATCAAAAGTATTGTCATAATGAAGACAACTCTGAAATGAAAGGCAATGATGAATCTCTCGAACTATAATAATTTCCCTTTAAATCATATTCCCAATTACATTTAGACATGCAACACATGATTACATCGATATTTGACTTTCAAAATCATAATCACAATAAATACGCCAACCCAAAGACCCTCTCCATCACATTCGAATCGCATTGCTAGATGCGGGATATCACTCAAATCGCACGGCCACGATCGTGAGAAAGTCTAATGCAAAATCTCGACTGCTCAATTGTTAATTGTAGCCCGACGCTGGCGCTTATAGGGGAAGTAACAGAGGTGTGGTTGTGGAGCACAGGTAGCTTACGTCCAATGTCACCACAAAAGCGCCAAATGAGTGGGAGGGAGCCAGGCACCAACACGCTACGGACTATCTCTCACAACACTGCTAATGTCCATGCCCCCACCATCTCCATCTTACATTTCGAATTGCCATTTATCAGACGCCCGTTGATGACGACGGCAAGATGTTGTGTGGTACAAACAGCTCTGCCTCCAAGCGAAAATAAGAGCTAGAAGGAACATAATCGCCCACACCACACCACCACCGCAGCAACGCACTTGTTGTGGCTTATCAGCGGTAACCATCGCTGGAACATTCGATACTTGTCAGGAGTCGCTCAACTTCACAACCACCCCTATCGCTGTTGTTCCTGTTGAAGCTACGGAATTAGTCGCTGTGGATGAGAAGCATGTGTTTGCTAAGTAGGAATGCAACTAACAGTCACAGTGTTTTGCTCATAGTCGTTGTTGGAAGATAGAAATTAAAGAAGCTACTACAGAGCACTGTTCAGAATGAATATCAACTTTTGTGAAAGCATACAGAAGATATTGGAAGCAGTTCTTTCTGATTCTTTCTGGTACGTTATTTCTATTGTCAGTAAAATCCAGCAATATTGTTCCTTTGCTTACTTAAGTTTATGCGTTATGCCATCCATCATTGAACAGTTTTCAAGATCTTTTTGAAATCTTTCAATGTTTCAATCAACCTTTAGTTAGCCTCATTGTCCCAATGCCTGTTGTCTGGCACATTTTGCGGCAAATAGAACACCACAACACGTTTTGCTCTTGTTCCTGCTCGAGGCTGACGGTGGTCCTCATCGATGAAGGAATAAACGATTTTTTTCCATTTTTTTCCCCACCTTACTGAAGACGAAACCAACAAACTGCTGCTGGTGCTGCAGCTGGTTGCGGTTTGCCATCGTTCCAAAGCGCAATGACAGAAAGAGAGCTAAGGTGGAAGCATAGTAAACATCAAGGAGTTAGAGCAGGTTAGAGGTGGCGATGCACAGCAGCACCAGCAAACATGAGCACGAGCGAGAACATCGGGAAAGCGAATTTAGCTTGCTGCCAAAGATGAGAGTCAGCCGACGGCGACGACGTCGACGACCGTAAGCGCACACCGAGCGTAGCTCTTGACCTACTAAACCATATATCTATGCTTCGAAAAGACACAGGTGTACGCGTATGTGTGTGTGTGTAACAGGAAGGAGCTGCTGATTTGTGTTCAGGGCAATAAAAACCCAACCCCCTTTCGGCGGGGCACCACTGCAAGAAGCAAGAAGAAGCACCTCAAGCTGTCCTGTGTCGATGTGTGTGTGTGTGTTTGGCCACCGCCCTTTGGTCATTTCGTGCAAAAGTGCATTTGCGAGATTGCTGGAACCGGGCAGCGTGTCGTGGAGAACGCAATTGAATTCCGTTCTGCCCCCGTGTTGCATACTTCAGGCTTCTCTTCTGCGTTTCGCTTTATGTTGCCTTTTGCATGTGTAGTGATTTTGATGGTTTTCTTGGCTCGGAAGTGGGCGCAAGCTTGGTGTTTGGTTCACAATCGATAAGAGCTAGAAATTAAAGAAGCTACTACAGAGCACTGTTCAGAATGAATATCAACTTTTGTGAAAGCATACAGAAGATATTGGAAGCAATTCTTTCAGATTCTTTCTGGTACGTTATTTCTAATGTCAGTAAAATCCAGCAATATTGTGTATTGTTTATGCGTTATGCCATCCATCATTGAACAGTTTTCAAGATCTTTTTGAAATCTTTCAATGTTTCAATCAACCTTTAGTTAGCCTCATTGTCCCAATGCCTGTTGTCTGGCACATTTTGCGGCAAATAGAACACCACAACACGTTTTGCTCTTGTTCCTGCTCGAGGCTGACGGTGGTCCTCATCGATGAAGGAATAAACGATTTTTTTCCATTTTTTTCCCCACCTTACTGAAGACGAAACCAACAAACTGCTGCTGGTGCTGCAGCTGGTTGCGGTTTGCCATCGTTCCAAAGCGCAATGACAGAAAGAGAGCTAAGGTGGAAGCATAGTAAACATCAAGGAGTTAGAGCAGGTTAGAGGTGGCGATGCACAGCAGCACCAGCAAACATGAGCACGAGCGAGAACATCGGGAAAGCGAATTTAGCTTGCTGCCAAAGATGAGAGTCAGCCGACGGCGACGACGTCGACGACCGTAAGCGCACACCGAGCGTAGCTCTTGACCTACTAAACCATATATCTATGCTTCGAAAAGACACAGGTGTACGCGTATGTGTGTGTGTGTAACAGGAAGGAGCTGCTGATTTGTGTTCAGGGCAATAAAAACCCAACCCCCTTTCGGCGGGGCACCACTGCAAGAAGCAAGAAGAAGCACCTCAAGCTGTCCTGTGTCGATGTGTGTGTGTGTGTTTGGCCACCGCCCTTTGGTCATTTCGTGCAAAAGTGCATTTGCGAGATTGCTGGAACCGGGCAGCGTGTCGTGGAGAACGCAATTGCATTCCGTTCTGCCCCCGTGTTGCATACTTCAGGCTTCTCTTCTGCGTTTCGCTTTATGTTGCCTTTTGCATGTGTAGTGATTTTGATGGTTTTCTTGGCTCGGAAGTGGGCGCAAGCTTGGTGTTTGGTTCACAATCGATAAGAGCACACTCGTTCAGATTATGAATTTTAGATGATTTACTTCGCAAAAACTTACCCGCTCGAAGAAGGTTTCTCACCACACACCGTGCATGATATCGATCGTGCTTGGTAGCGCTCAAAATGGCTTTTGAATAATAGATTTATCGTTCTTTGTTGTAAAGCCCACCCATCAAGCTGCCATAATTTTATTTAAAACTTGAGTTTTTTTTTATAAAACATCCATCCATGCACTTTTGAAACTGTTTTTTAACTAATTTATTTATGAGTTCGGCCCAAATTGATCTCGGAGATCGATCTCAAAAACAAACACACGTGCCGCGCCGCGATTCGAGCGAAGCAAAACATATGTTTAATTGTGATTTCCTTTCCGATTGCTTTTTTTTTGTGCGCACGACGCAAATGGCAACAACAAGCAGCGCCCGTATGTGTGTGTTGTGTGCGACAGAAACGCAAATGTTTTCCCGTGAAAACCGAACACGATTTGAAGGAGGAAAAAATAATTGTCACACATCAGGCAACGGCAAAACACAACAGCGCACACATGTTTTCGAATAACAACGTGCTGCTGCTGTGCCTCTCGCGTTGCTTACGTCAGAACTGGGTCATTCTTTGGTGGTGGTGGGGCCACGCGACGGGTGAGAAAGAAGAAAACCCAGGTGGCGGCGGAGCTGAGCTCATTCTGATGAGTCGCTTTTCGGTTCGGACGCGCACACTACCGAGAAGCAGGCAGGCGCGCGCGCACACACTGTCAAAAGTAGCAACATAAAGTGTGTCTAACACCGTTTTTTTCGGTTCATACGATCATGAAGTCGCCAAGTGTGTGCCGTCGAACCGAATCGTCGTAATAAAAGCATCAAATCCGTTAGCAAAATCCATCTCCCTCCCGGGGGCGCATCTGCTTGCGTCCATCATGATGGGCTCTCGAGTGCAACAAATTAACCATACGTGTTAATGTAAGATTTTATAGACGAGTTTAAGTGTTTATTCTAATTTTAATACTTTTTTTCCTCCCTCACGTGATGAATTTCCACTTCAAATAACTGCCTCTTATTCGTCTGAATGGATTTATTTGCCTTCTAGATGGGTTTCACCACGTTGTGTGTAACTTTTTCCTCTTGTTTATCATGCTCGATTAAAACAGTAACATTTTGGAAAGGAAAATGTGAATCTTCATGTTGATATGGATAAGAATATTTGAGGTTTTCTTCGACTTTCTTTACGAAAATGTGAATATTAACCTTCAATAACGTTGTATGCTTTGCAATATAATGTGATCATAGCCTTTTGTTAGCTTATAATCGTTTTTAACAGCTATAAACAATAGTATAAAAGTTTAAACAAAATCCCACACACAAATTCTAACCTAGGAACTACGAAATTGCAGAAAACATTCCCATAATACAGTTGAAGAAAAACAAATCATTCAGAGTAATAAAATAGAGCGAACGGGGAAAACAATATTTTTAAATTGTTGTTTGAGAAACTCTGCGTATAAAAAATGAACCTCAAGAGAATATTTCTCTGTGTGTGGACATTTGTCGCAGCATAGAAATATTAATGCCGGCTGTGTTTATTCCGTCTTGTTATTCATTGTTATTTTTCCTTTAATTATACTACTGTGTTTTTAAACAGCTCAGTAAACAGGAAAAAAATAACATGTGTCAAATATTATTATTGCATCATATATTCACTCGAGGATGAATTGTGTTTTGATTGTGTTTTTTTTTTGTTGTGTTTCCTCAGCTCGTCATGTATTGTTTCATTTAATATTTCGCGGTCCCATTACCACATCACACGCTCTCTGTACCAGCGTCACACGGCGTGTTGATGAAAACAGTGTTTTTTAGTGTCATGCCGTTTTTCTCTCTCTCGCAACGTCATATCGCACCACGGCAGACACGAACAGCGGAAGAAACCCGTTCATCTGACCGTTAAGACGACACAGAGCTCAACTTCATTCATTATTAAACCACACGCGGAAAAAAAACGGATGGTGGAAGCGAACCAGAGAGAGAAGGAGAGAGGCCAAAGGCAGCGGTTAAATAAACCACTGTTATGTTATATTGTTGCGCGCATAGCTTCAGTGCTGCTTTTCACTCCCGATTCTAGCGTCTTGCGTGCCTGCAAAGCCACAAAATAAAGAAAAAGCTGTCGGCAGCAGTCCCGCACGTCGGATTGGGCTCATAAAGCATTCAGTGCGTCTTGCCGAATGTAAAGCGAGTAGGAAGCGCATTGATTCGTATGAGAAATGTTCCGTTTTTGTACGAATTTACTTTATCTACTCGCCTTACCTGAGTTTGTGCGTTTTTTCGAAGATTCCAAAATCATAAAACACAGTATCCCGATTTCCCCATTATAGCAGGGTGGAAGAAAAACGTTCCACGAGCCTTTTGCCAACACATTCTCGTGTAGCAGCTGCCCCTGTATATTACTACACAAACTGTGTTTTGTGTTGTTCGGTTTTGGAGCAGCGAGATGATGGATCCGATGATGGAAAAGTTTTTCCTCCGACGGTGGAAAACCCCAACCAACCCTCGCTCCGAAAAACAACGGCGATTTTATCATTGCCTTCGGTGCGCGCCGGGGAGTCATTGCCTCGACGACCTACTTTCCGCCGTGGAGCGATCCTGCTGGCAGGTTTGCGTGATTCGGTAATTTTCACCGATTTTTCATGTGCATTAATTTTGTGGTCAAACATATGAAGATGGTGGTGGTGGTGTTGGAGCAACGGGCATTCCCGTTTCGAGCGCGATTTTTTTCGTTTGGTGCCCCTCTCTCCAACCCGGTAATATAAAAGAAAAGATAACCATTGCGTTTTTTCTTCTCGCGCCTGCAGATGCAGACCTCATTTTGTTGGGGGTTTTCACCTTTTCCACCTTTCGTGCCGCGCGTGTGTGTGTGTGTTGTGTCCGTAGAGTAGAGAAAAAGCTTTATCGGGCTTTCGGAGAAAAGATTGTGCGTGTCTCTTTCTTGTCGATGAGATGATCTGCGCATGATGGAGGAGCTACTGGCGCTACTGAAT
This sequence comes from Anopheles cracens, assembly GCA_002091845.1. Classification (NCBI taxonomy): domain Eukaryota; kingdom Metazoa; phylum Arthropoda; class Insecta; order Diptera; family Culicidae; genus Anopheles; species Anopheles cracens. The sequence goes on along the minus strand of KZ071406.1, from coordinate 18,574 downwards.
TTTGTTAACGCAACCCTTCGCCGCTTGCAGCAACCTGACACACATTGGATTTGTGATGTTTCATGCATTTCATGCATTCGATTTTGTTTTGCCTTGTAGGATGTGATAGGTAAGGTGTGTAGGATTTCACATCGCTTTGTTTTTGTCCATATAAAAACTTGAAAAATTGCGTATATGTTGTGTGCTACATAGAAACTTTCAACAATACATGTATTTTTACATTCTATTAGCATTCGATTGCCTCATTTTCAGCCCCTTACTTAACATTTAGCCACTAACTTTCAGCAGTCAATTCGTCAGTCTAGCTAAAAATTCAATTTATTTCAACAAAATTAAGTCTGTCTTATAATTTATGTTCGAGGGCTTGCATTAGCTTAAATTATCATGTACAAAAGACGATGGGTGAGGTTCCCTATGGGGGAATGCACTATTTGAAGAAAAGAAATGATAAAAAATACAAAAAAGAGTATGTCCGCGTTGTTTTTGTCGAACGCTCTGCGTTTTGAAATGCTTCACTGAAATCAACCGAGCGCTTCCGGTGCGCGATGTGCAACAGCGTATCCATATCTTAACCTTCACTCAAACCTCCACTCGCACTTCGGTGTTTAGTGTGAAAAGATTCCTCTGGAAATTCCTCCATGCACCCCCGGGAAATGCTTCGCCCAATCAATAAATGCAATTGGTGGTGTCTTGCATTGAAGTACGCACGACGACAGCAAGCGTTACCTTCACGTGTCACATACTGCTGCTCGTTCGTGGAAAGGGATGACCTAAGCATTATTTCTGGTGAGGAAGCTCCAAACAAAGGAAGCACAGACACTGTGTCTGCGTAGTTCGTTCGGGCTGTGGTTGTTGTTTTCGTTTTCGCCTGCACCTGCATTGCATTTTCCACATGCATTTCATGGCTTGCAGACTCATGCACAGTCATGCATGTGGTGAAGCGAACGGAAAGTGAGTTTATTGACTGGCGATTCGTGAAACGTCCGTAAAGAGCGACGTCCATTGTACTTATGTGGAGGTGTTTTTGTTGTTTTTAAAATAGAAAAAAAGCTTGTACTAAGTTCAAAATACTTTCAACTGCGTCTATCGCAAGCGTTTCATATTGGAATCTATTGGAATGCAGGAGGGATAGACGTATCTTTCAAGAGTTATTTTTAGTTGCGTTTCAATCAAGTCTTTGCTTTCAAACTTTAAGACTAATAGCTTCTTTTTCGTAGGACAATTCAACCAAATTTGCAAAATCGTACTCTCGTTGGCTTGGGTCAACTATCAAAGGTCCCACATCCAGCGCCCGAGCTATAAATAAGCGCATAACGCCAGTAGCAGAAAAAAGTACTTCCAAAAGTCAACGCGTGTCAACCGCTTACTCTCGACGAGTGTGTGAGCGCATAAACACACCGCTGCACTGTAATTAGCGGGTCGGGTGTGAAATTTTAATTAATCTGCCTGGCCCCCATGACCCTCTCACGTGAGAACCCCGCGCAAGGCGAAACTGCAACTGGCTGTTTAGTGGAAACCCCTATTTGCATGTTGGCTGGCGTATATGTTTCGTTTTTTGCTCAATATTGTATATGAATTTGCATTGTGTGCAGCATTTCAGAAGATGGAAATGATGCCCACTTTCCCAGGCACAAAAACAGTGACAGTGACAGCAGCAGCAGCACTCCACCACGTGTCGTGTATTGGACGACCTGTGTTAAAAAAGCACACGGTTGGCTCTGAGGAGGAGGCGGTCGTTTTAATTGCTGCCCGCGACACTGCATCATCGGGCGCGCGATCGCGTAGTGGAGATCGCTTTGCCAAAAGCGGCACGACAATGGCAGCATTAAACGGGCACCACCAACACCATCGTCAACGTCGCATGTGTAGAGAGTAGCAGGAAAGGGCCTGGTTCGCCTATCTTACGTCATGCAGAGCGAACGACGACGAGCCTAGAACTTTTTTCCCCATTTCGCAGCATTGCTCATTAACACAGGGTCGTTAGAAGGGGTTTTGCAAAGCGCGTGTATGTGTGTTTGTTTGCTGACTCATAACCCATTTTAAAGTACTCATTTGAGCCACGCGCGAATCACCTCGGACGCATGTGCAGAAAGCAAAAGTCTGTTGAGCGCGCGGAACGGTCCTCCACGCGGTGTAATTGAATTATGACCGATAACTTAACGAGTGCTTCTCATCCACAGCGACTAATTCCGTAGCTTCAACAGGAACAACAGCGATAGGGGTGGTTGTGAAGTTGAGCGACTCCCTAGCTCTAGTTCCGCTGACGCCATTTTGAAAGTCGACGAATCTCGGGGTGAGCATGCAGCTATCGCGCGGTGCTCGGAGCGCGAAAGAGCGCGCGCACACGCACCCAGTGAGTGTGGTGTGGTGTCGTGAGCGCGAGCGAAAGAGAGCGAAGGCGCACACACAGCTGCTCACCACGAGAAGCTGGGGAGAAAAAATGGCTGCGGATGCGGCGGACACCGCGAGATGAACCGTTCGTTCTCACTCCCTCTCTCTCACACGCTCTCTTTCAACCGAGAATCGAGCAGCAGCAGGGAAATTGGGAAACCCCGTCGATGATAGAAGCCCGAAAAAAAACAAAAGAAATACAGGGGAGTGATTACTTACTTATTATTTTCATTGCCCCCATCACGGGACAATTTTGCTGTTTGTTACCCTCCGCAAAAGAGGTAGTCCTGGGCCGACCGCTCATGTCTCCGCCGTCGTCGTTTGATGGCTCCGTTTTTCCTGCTCTGCTGTCAACCGCCGCTTCAACACTAAGCGCCCCCTTCCTTCCTTCTCTTTCGCCTCCTTCCCCGCGCCTGGCTGGCTGGGCGATACCACTACTCACGGCCGCCTCTCTTCACACGCACGCACACGCACGCACACTCGCTACGCGCACTCACTACACGTACACACACCCACGCACCGTGCCTCACGCACGCACGCACGTTCTCTCGCGGTCGGGCCCGTTTGCGATCGGACAAACGCACACGAACAGCGGGGCCACACACGCGCACGCACACTCACACACACACTCCCACGGGCACGATATATCGGAGGATGGTGACGATGAGGATGCACACCCACCAGCACACAGCACGCGCGCACTGTTCTCACCAGGGCTATTTTTTGCTTTCTTCTGGGTCGCCCCCCCTCACTTTTCACCACCAACACACAAGAGCCAGGAGCAGCAGCAGGCAGCAGCACTGTTGGCAGAAGCAGCAGCACACACCACGCGTTTTCTCACTATGGTTTGCTCACAGCACACGGTCGTGGGTCCCGTCGTCGTCGCCGTTCGCACATACACCAGCCACACCGCACATCAACGGGACACAATGTGAGAGAGAGAGAGAGACAGACAGAGAGAAAGGGGAGGGAACACAGAGGCACGGGGCTGCTTTCTTCACGGGTTGCTGCTGCTTGTGCTTGAGATGAAGAAGCCTGCCTGGATAAAAGATTTTCACTGATTATCGCGGGGGAAATTGGTCTTAACACAAAGCCTTATCGTCTCACCACCAACGCGCGAGTGAGAATGAGAAAGAGACAGCGAGAGCAGGAGTGAGAGCGCTCGCGAGAAACAGAGATGGGCGTACACACACACAGATACGAAACCTTACGCGTGTGTGTGTGTGTGATTGAAGGGAGAGGTTGTGCGTTCCCGTGCAGGTGACTTTCTTAAACCATTCGGTGAACAAAAAGCATGCACACGCACGCACCAACAGAGTGCCTCACGGCAGAGAGTGGATGCAACACACAGCTCACGAAGAACCGCACGGGGGCATGCAAGCAAACACGAAACACACCCGCGTGTGTGTCGTGTTGTGGCCGTGCCCTTCGATGTCGCACCACACAACACCCATACACACACACACACACACACACAAGGAAAGTGGAGCGGGCGAGGAGGATGGTCGTGAAGGTGGGTGGCAGAAAACAGCAGAAACGCGCACTCGAATCACACATGCACCAGCACCATTCGGTTTGGCCGAGGACAACTTCCTATTGCCTATTGGTTTTGCACCGTTTTTTTTTTCTTTTCTTTCTCGCTATGCTCTCACTCTCACTCTCACTCACTCACTGGCTCACTGCGCTGTGCGGCGCTCGTCACCGCAATGAGAATTCTTCTTCACGAAAAAACCCTGCACGAATCGAACACGACGACGATGCGCCGATTTTCTAGCACACACGCACACACACACACAACCACGCACCGTTTTTATTCGTTTCTTTTCGCACCGGATAGAGGACTGGCCTCTCGGTGGTGCGCTAGTGAAAGAGGTGTGATTGCGTACCTTCTTTTTTCTACCCCTTCGGGCTTGGGGCTTTCACCTTCGTCACTGGGGCACACACAGTTGCTGCGCCAGCTAATATCCAATCGACCCCGTGTATGCGGAGGTTTCGAGCAGAACACACGCTTGCTCACACTGTTCACACCAGGCACGATTCCGATTGCTCCGTCCGTGCGCGCTGGGATACGGTGTTGTCTCACCCAGCGATTGGTTGGTGGTGATTTTCTTTCGTTTCGAACACTTGCTGTTGTTTTTTCCTTACTGCGCTTTCCGTACACACAATCACAAACACAAACACACCAACGAGCGGGGAGAAGAAATAAACCGTTTTCAATTTTTCCAACACGACACACCACACACGGCGAGAACACGGGAAACACGGGCGAAACAGCGCGCACCTACTCAATGGAATTCCTTCGCAAAGTGAAGAAAATGTGCAGTACGGGACGTTCTTCGCCTGCTCTGCTGGCTGCTGGTCTCGCACACTGTCAAACGTCAGCCGACGGGGTGAGCGAGATGAAAAAACGCGCTCTCGCGCGAGAGGAACGTGAGATGCGAAAGGGAGAGAGAGAGAGCGAAAACGCGCTCGCCTGTACACCGCAGTGTTTCCTCTCATCCCATAGTGAGACAACGAACAAAGCAGCTCACTATGGAGGGGGTCACGGTTTGTGAACAAAATTCCAGACCCCAAGCAATCCTGGGGCGGATAAGATTCGAGCAGTATATTCCTTTTAGGAGCGTTTTCTTTCGCGCTGCCTGCTTTTGGCTGCTACCTTCAGCACGTTCTGCTAGCGTGCAGATGACTGGTTCACAATTTTCACACTGCTCACTTGATCCGCTCACGCTACGCTGCTCACTAATTGAACTCCATTAGTGGTTGTGTGTGGAGCACTCTCTATCTCTCTCGCTCTTTCTCATACTAGCTCGCTCTCGGTTGCTCGTTTTTTCCTTCCTGTCAAAAACCATGTACGTCGAGCGAAGGGAACATGCATACATTTAGCGAATTTCAATGTTTCTTCCAATTTCAAAACGAGATAATGGCGCTTCGAGGCAAATGAAGGAACAAAATAGCGCAAAACGAAGCGCTCTTGTTTCCTCTATTGCTAGTTTTACGAAGCAAAAACAGGGCGATCAGCGCATAATGAAAATTGGAAGGAGCACACGCACACATCCCCGCACACAACCCAGGTGAACGCACACACGCACGGTCACAAAGCTACACGTTTGCTACTTTTTCCAACTCGTTCGATCGTCCTGAAAGTATGAATTCCGAGTGTAATTTATTCGTTTTTGGGGAACGAATTAGTCAGCAACAACTAAGGCAAACTAACGCTGTCTGAAAGTATGAATTCCGAGTGTAATTTATTCGTTTTTGGGGAACGAATTAGTCAGCAACAACTAAGGCAAACTAACGCTGCTCACCTTATCTCGCAGCGTTTGCAACGGAACTAACCACAAACCAGAGTGGCTCGAAAGGCTTCCCCTCAAGGCTCAAAGCGACAATACAGTGGTGTTGCGACAATTCCATCACTGTTTTCCAAAACCAATTACGCTCCAAGCAATCACTGAAGTGGAAAAGACCATTAGATCGGACGACTTTATCCTGTTTCTCCACCGTACACCGGGAGCGACTCGAACCCTCCGATGGGCGAGCTCTTTTCCTTCCTTTTTGGGATGTAAAATACACATGATTCCGTACCGTACGCTTTTCGCTTTGCTTTGCCAGACCGAGTAGACGGGTTTTTGGGTCGGATCGATACGCAACTTCTTGATCGCTAGGTTTTAACACGCTTAGCAGATTTTCTATTCGTAAAGACACAGACACGCCACACACCGAACACGAAAAATTATATTATTATTATTGTTATAAACACTCCCAGTCAAAAAGCGAACACTTCGCACGGTGCACGCAGGGAAGGTTCAGTCATTGTGGAATGCTTGACAGCTGGAGTACTGCAGAATGTATTAAATATTCGTAGCACGCTTCAGTTTTTTTTTCGTAGGCAGGGATTGGCATAGTTCAAAACCCACAGAAGAAAGATTATTTTTAGGAAATTATTTTTAATTTAGCAAATTTCGCTTATTATAATCCACTCGACTGGATAATTATGGCATAACCTTCTCTACCCACATTTTTGCACGCAGCACGAACAATCCGTGAAACTTCGCGACCCGGTTATCCGGGTGACAACAGTTTGACAGTTGACGTTTAATTTTATTCTGTTCAAATTTGCTGCGTATTTTCTCATTTAGATTGCTCAATCCTGTGCTTATCGAAAAATGGAAATATCCTCTGAGATAACGGTTCATGATTCTACTAGATAATACACTAACATTAGATTATTTACGTAGCAGATATGCAAATTAGCGCAACCGATGGCCCAATGAGCAATTTAAGGACTACTGGAGTAGTTCGAGCACTTGTCAAAGAGCAAACTGCTCGACAGTTTGAATATGAACCGTTTTTAATACGAATTCTTTACTAGAATCTTTAAACATTTAAACATTAGAGCTCTTAATCTGTGTTGGCCTTGTGATACAATCACAACGTAGTAGTAAGCCCAATCAACAGTATTTTAGTAACTAACGCAATCTTTGTGCTAGATAGTTAACTCCAAACACAAATTAATTGCATTGCTTTTACTAAAAATGTGACTTGCGCGGCAAACTTTTTTGTTTCAAATGGCTGAAACCTTATATCGAATTCATTCAGCTAAATCTAGCAAAGATGGATGCAAATCGTAGTAATACAACATCATGAAACTCGTAGTGAAGAACTACAAAGCATAACAAAGAAGCTAAATATGAGTTATTTTTTGTGTTATTTTATTTTCTTCCTGATTCCTGATTCGTTCACGTAGGAGCTAGTGTTGTGTACTTAGTGTAGTAAATCGTTTCTCATAGTACTGTGTTCGCTCTTCGGCGTTTATTTACGATTTCTATCCCAGTCTCTGCAAACGCTCGGTAAAATAGATATGCATACGAAACCAAAAAGCAAGGCAAAAAAACCAAGAGGTGGATTTGGTTTTGCAACGTACGCTAGTGTATCCTCTTCCGTTGAGCAGTGAGGATTTTGCCAAAGTCTTCATCAACCTTCATCTTTAGTCGTGAATCAAAATATCGAACCTACCGAACCGTGTGCTCTGCTAACATGGCTTCCTCTCCGAATGGGATTTAGCGTTCACTTGCATTTTTTACTTTATTCTCCCCCTTCCATGCACCTCTAACTGATAGTTTAAATACTTCGAACTCTAGAAACTAAATCTCCCTACCAGTTGCGGTGGCGCGCAGCATGCACCCTCTATCGAACGGAAAGGCCATGGAAAGGACATTGCAGCTGCTGATGCTGTTGCGTTTATCAGTATCAGGATAAAATAAAAACAGAACAAAATTTCACTAACGGTTACGGTTCTTACTGGTTAAAATTTTGTATAATATTGATTTGGTATGGTTAATTGTTTTCCGTTTCCCCTTTTTTACGCCCTCCCTAGGTGAGTTTCCTTCCCTTCCAAAACAACTCACAGCGTTTGCCGTAAGTGTGTGATGTAAGTGGCCCAGCGCATCGCGTGGTTTTGTTTTTGATTCGTTTTGCTTTCCAATTTCCCAGCGATTTAGAATAATGTTCCCCAGTGTTTTATGGGACCGATTTTGATACACTCGTTTCAGTAGACAGCTCGCAAACGACCGTGGGAATGCTTTTCCAGTCGAAGGTCGATTATTTAGTAAAGTAAACGTAATGGCTTCCAATGCGCTTAAAGGCAGCCGCCTTCCGATTTGTTATTGATTTCTTTCGATGCGCGTGTTGTGCGCTCGGCGGGAACGTCCTGTCGATTGTTTTCCTTGCACGGAATGCCTTCCCAATTTCGAACCCCTTCACACAGTCGCACAATCGCGCAGCAGAAGAGTTGGTGTGTGATAATAAATTACGCATTAGAGTAGAATAGTTGCCATGGCGTGGAGAGCGAGCGATAGATCGCGGGCAGGTGCGCGACCGAGATAGCGCGTGTGTCGAAACGCGCGTGCTTTCACAACGCAGCGCGAGAAATGTGGCTCACGACGACGGGGCGCGCTCATCCTGCTCACGCTACGCTCACCACGGCAGCGGAGCGTGTGTGTGAGCCACCAGGAAGAATCGTGCGTCGTGTTTGTGAACGCGCGCGGGTCGAGGAGTAGCATGAGGCGGGGGCCGGTGGCAAGGATTTCTGTTCCGTTGGGGCCAGATTCCAAGCGT